>DWBA01000351.1:0-14023 GCA_018236825.1 Apodemia zela | reverse complement strand
TTCTTTATTATTGGCGCAATTGCTATACAAAAGAACAATACGACCCCTCTGCTTGTTTGGTATCTTATAATACAAGATAAAAAGGGTGAAACGTTGCAGAACTTTACCACATAAATTTATAAAGACACTAGCTCACCCGCCGCAGCTACGCCCGCGATTAGATCAAAAGGTCATAAACATAAGAAATTTCATACAATATTTCATCCACCATTTAAGCTCCTTAGGGGTTGATTTTTGAAAAAAAGTTACTTAAGTTTGACCGCAAGTCTTAATCTATCTTTTTGCCAAATTTGATTAAAATCGGTTCAGCGGTTTAGCCATGAAATCATTACATACGGACATGCATACTTTCGCATTAGTAAAATTAGTATGGAATAAGTAATTACTATAAAACAGAAAAAACATTTTGCGCGATAGTTTATGTGAGATATAAAAACGACCACCGAAAATTCCGAGACGAATAATATTAAAATCCTTTCATTTCGGATAAAGACTTAACTACAAAATGTTGTTATATCTCTTCTTCATTTACCTGAGAGTGTGATAAAATTAGCATAGTTTGATTCGTAATTGATAACCCGTAACCAGCTAAATAACAAAAAGGCGGATGTTTCGTATGAATCTGCTTCCAGTGGCCTGAATACATTCTAATTTATTACCCCTGTGTTATTTATTTTATTGATTAAATATCCTTGAACTAGTCTTGACCTAATGGTTTTTACTTTTTATGTATGGTGATTGAGAAGAGATCAATTGTTGATCTCGCTACGCCTAAGGTCAATCTCGCTTGAGGTGAACCTTCCTTTTACGGATATGATTAACCTGGCAACACTTATGTAACCTACGGCATTGGAAACGATATACAAGTACATATAAAAGCAATCAGTTATATAAGATATGTATGTTTATGTGTAGATATCAAATAAATCTATATTAATATTATAAATGCGAAAGTTTGGATGTATGGATGGATGGATAGATGGATGTTTGTTGTTCAATCACGCAAAAACTACTGAACGGATTGGGATGAAATTTGGCACACAGGCTGATGATGACGGTGGTAAGAGACCCGGGCGAGACAATGCTGAACTCTACCACCTAGTAGCCACGAAGGTAGTGACTCACATAGCCAATTAGTCGCCTTTTACGACATGCCTGGCAAGAACGGCAGTTGGTCTATTCTTCAAAAGAGCCCGAACCAACACGGGGTAAACGTTTGAGCGAGATATCATCATTAGTTTTTAAGAACTAATACATTTTCATAAACGCAAATAAAAATTTGCCGTACAAACCCTATGTAAAACCAAGTTATTTTATTTATAGATAGTGGTACGGAACCCTTCGTGGGCGAGTTCGACTCGCACTTAGCTGTTTATTATATAATGTTTTGTTTAGATATCTTGATTTACCATTTAGTGCATATACTGATTATTACGTGAACGCATTATGCACATACTTCTTGGCACCGTATCGTTACCGTTTGTTTACTGTAAACTTCATATAATAAATCTTTTGTTTCAGTAATATAAGCACTAAATAAGCACCTGTCGATAGAAATATTATATAGTGGAAGTTGACAGCCAATATTTTTTGGGAGTGAACCCATGCCAAATGTTCTCAAGATACCTACCTGACCACGGCTAGGACGGCAGCCCACGCGCTATCGCTCAGGTATTTCTACCCTCTATATCTTAATGTCAATCAAATTTATCTATTCTTGTCTATTTGCGGCCTGACCTTGTTTATAATAATAACATTGTCTAATTATGAATCGTAATGTATTACGTCTACGTGTTTAAGCGCATGATGCAACTCTTAAGTATGGTTAGAATTCTAAAGATCAGTATTAACTGGATATATTTTATTTAAGGTTCTTTTAGTATTAAGTTTTAATTAAACACGTATCCTTAACTACTATAATGTTTTTTTTATGTACCAGTATTATTTGTTCATTAATACATTTAGTGGATATGCTGAATATACGTAATGTATTTCATAAGACAGTGTATGAGCCTAAGGCTAAGAGTTGCCTACTAATATAGTTTTGATATGCCTTCCTTAGTGAGTTAAAACTTTTAAAAAGTATGTCAGAATTACTTATTGGCGTTAAAAGTTTTAAAAAAATGTGTTAAATTAAACGTTTAAACTTTTAATTCTCACCTTTAGCAGGCATATATTAATTACAATTAAACAACGCCGATATACAGAGCTATTTGCAATAGAAAACTGTGCGCTGTAATTCTAAAGATAATAAAAAAGAATATCACGATCTATTTAGTTTTGTGGGCGTAATCGTGCCAAATCCATACATATAGACATTCAGTCAGACTAGAAGCTTTTTTAATCAGTTTTTTCACATTCATAAAATAATTGCCTTTAAAGAATAACTAATGCGTTAAAACGTTAACGTTAACGACTCTTTAAATATAAATATTTATGGTAAAACAGTACAAGTGGTAGAGTTAAACATAAATAAATACATTGTGAAAATTGAATTTTACTAAGTGAATCGTCAGCACTTGCAAGCAAGCATTGAAAGTACTTAAAAAATTTAAATAATATACTGATTTTAACAATTTATATATTTATCAATGTATTCATTGTTAAAATACTTTAAATATTTTTTCTTAATTACAAATATATTTAATACTTTACGTAATATTTCTTTTGTTAATTACTGTCGATAATTCAAAACTGTACAAGCTTTGAATTATCAACAGTAGCATTGGGCTAAATAATAAATGATGGCCTGCAGGAGTACTCCTACACTAGTTGTACTATTACTAGATGATAAATATTGAGAATAACTTGCTTATCTACTTCTTGCTAGCTTTAACAGTTTGATTAGAGTCTTGATCGGAATTAGTCTTGCCATTATTCAAACACATGTACTTAATGTTTTTTATTTGTAAAGATTTAATCAATATCTCTGATCATTCTGTAATATTCATTTTTATTAAAATAACGTTTACGCGTATTATGAATTTCGAATTTTCTTATAAGATTGAAACATTTATATTTCCCTTTAATACATAAACGTATGAATATTCTAGTTTATTTTGATCAAGGTCGCATGCTAAACCGTTTCTCTTCATCAATGGTGTCAGAATCAATAATTTGGTGTGACAGATGTAGAGATAAAATATCTCATCAACAATATTTAAGCCCGTAAATCATTGATTCTGTCTGGCACCTTGTGGTAATTAATGTTGTTCAAAGATCATGACATACCTTAACCCAATTTTTTACTTACTGCTTGTTATAGTTTAGAATGAAATATTCATTAATATTATTTCTTTATAAATATTAATATTTTAATCAATTGCATTATTATATTAATATTTTAATTCATTGTATAGCATGACGCTGTCATATTTCGCTAATTTGATGGAAAGTAAGAATAAGATCTAAATTTATCAGTTTCTTTTTCGTAATTCCAAGAACAGACTCCAAAATGTAACAAATATGCCCATAATCCAATAAATGTTTCTGCCATTATGTCAATATTTTTGGATTTATTTTGAGAACAGGTTAGCCATACTATGTTCGAGCTACATTAACTTATTTTTGTCTATATGAGATATTTCTTACCATTAATAGAGACATATGCCTAATAGCGATGCCTGTTTGCAAATAAAATACAAGCAAACGAACTTGCGATATTAAAAAAAGGTATCTTCACGCTCGTATCCCCGGAAAGGTAGGCAGAGGTACAACCAGTGCACCCACGATTAGCCGAAGATACTCGCTATTATTACAATAATATATTATAAGTTTAAAATTTAAATATATTTACAAAATATTTGCATCGCAATTTTATTTTCAATTACAAGCAGTTTTCCACGTCTTAAGTAACTACAACTGCTACTTCGTTTTGGTGATAAAATATTAAAGTCATTTCGTAAAAAGTTATTTTTTTGTAAAACGTGTTGGCTGGAATAAATCACTTTAAGTAGAGATGACCTCGCCTATTGTATAGTTACATTTATATTATTTGGTATTATTTTCTGTGTACAATAAAAAGTTAAATAAATAAATAATTTCCTATACCAAAACATAGCCACTTTTCCCATGATATATATATTAATGCCGATTTGTTGCTTTGTTGCTATATAAAAGAACAAAACGATAACTTTCGCATTAATAATATTATTAGTATCGATAATTGTTACAAGGTTACGTTCACTTGGAAACAAAAGATCAACACAAATATCTGTTGACAATACTTTTGGCTTCATACAAAGCTATTATTTATAGAATCTTTGTTTAGCTTCCGCTGCTATTTTTAAATCATCAGATGTATTTATTGTTGCCGCCATTATTAGACACGATACCATTTTGGATTCCAAATTTATAACTATAATTTATTTTGTGGTATAATCACTAATTTCGATAATATGTTATTGCGACAAATAAGCCAGTAAATATAATTTTGATAATAATTCAAATAATATTTTATAACATACATAAATTCAATACAAAGCAGTTACAGATCTAATTAGAAGGCGTGGGTTGTCAGTGCCATTATTTAAACAATAAATTAAGAGGACAAATGATTTTGCTTTGGCTTTCGTAGGTTCATGCATTTTACAATTAAAGATTTAAAAGCGTTATGAAATTATATTATTCCATGCATTTTAAAAAAAAAAATCTCTATCAGGGGTTTTATACCAAATGTCAAGGTTTTCGCTTGGTTAGATTTGGTTATACATAATGTAATGATTATATAAGTTAGAACGATAAAAGGTTACTTGCGCTATTCACTACTTTTATATATTATTTACATATTTATTTTCACTTTTAAAATTTCTATAATAATTATCGTTACGAAACAAATTATATTACTAATGTTTTATAACTAGTTTCGTTTAGATGAAATATTTGAAATACATAAAAATTAATCACTTGAAATGTACTATGTTAGCCACGGTTCTAGATTCTTTTTTATAACATAGAAATCTAAACATATAGTATCACACAAGTATACCTCAGTAGATAATTCACCCGGTCTGCCACGTTTCTTTTTGGAAAAAAATAATTGTTTTAGTAAAACATTCTGTTAATAAAGTGCATGTATGATTAAATCTATCAATCAAAGTTATATTCCGATATTCTTCAAATCATATTTAACCCCTTCGATGATGATAAATAAGTATGTGTATTACGGTGTAATGACATGTATTATTATGTAGTGACTAGTGTGAATGAGTTGAGATTGTGTAGGATCTAAATGATTTTTATTTCATTCTAGGTGCAAGTGAAAATGGTTACTTTGAAACAGAATAAGGTATATACTATATTAGTGCTAAAAATAAATATTAAGAGAAGCAATTTATACGTCACTATAAGCATTAGTAATTTATTAAAGAAAAAAACCATTTTAATTTAGAAGTTAGAAAAAATAATAAAGACTTTCGGATGCAGTATATAAAGAGTTTCAAAATTCTTGTTGAAAAGTAATCATGAAATGGTTTTTTTACAATTTAAGTAACCTATGCTGTTTTGCGATAGAATTTTTCTATCCGCTGTTTTATAAAGCGGTTTATCAAGCTCCAGAGAAGATTTCGTTTAAAAAAAGGTCATCTAAAAGAACTAAATTAGATAGGAACTATTTTACTAGAGATTTGGAAGTTTCTTAAAGATTTTATAGAGGTTTTTATGAATTCTAAATGGGGAGAAAGGCCAAAAACTAGGAGTGTTTGGTAGCTTAACTTTATGATTTTACATGATTAAAGTGAATATAGTAAATATAAGTAAAACAAGATGTATATAATTTGTCTTTATAATTGTCTGTAAATAAAATATCGGAGCAGAAAAATGCTGTCAAAACAAGCGGCGTCCATTTTAAACTAACCAGACCCAAACAATCTCACCTTTTTCTCGTCTAAAACTTCGCCAGGGCGTAATTTGGTGACCTGTTGTTAAAAAATATTTATAATACCCCAAGTTTTACATATTTTTTCCTAAATCTGCCGCCGAACCTGAAGATCCTATGTCCCTACTATAAATGTGTAATGTGCAGTAATAAGGTCAGCTGTGCAGTAGTTATTACGTTATGTATTGCATCATTTTCATGTTATTGTGACTGTTAGTTTTTGTACCAACTTAAAGAGGTGCAGAAGAAGCTTCTCAACCAGGCCATGTGCTCCGACCCCTTTATAGAAGACCATTATGGTCGTTATTTGTGTGCATACGTGCGTACAAGCTGTGCAATTTATTTGTGTGCCTTGGATTGCAAAGTGTGTGCAGTAGCTTTGTGCATTTGTACGAGAAAATCCGGTAGAAACAGTTCCAGATACTTATATTTTTACATCCTCTTTAATAAATTACTTTACCTATATATTACTGAATAAATAAAAAAATGTAGTTCGATAAAAAATGTGTAAGGAGTGTGTGGAAAATGTAACTAAGGCAGAAGAAAAAGAAAATCATTAAAAAGTAGATCAATAATCATTTTATAACTAAAGTATAGAAGAATGTTATGTTTGTGCCTTAAGGCAAGTTAAAGAACGGCAAGTTAACAGATCTATTGAGACGGATATACAACTACATTAATAAGATTAAATCTTTTAAATAATCATAAAAACATGATGAAAAAATATAAATATCTCAGACTATTTCTACGATAAAAGTGTTGTAAATCCTGTCAAGTGCAAATGCGTTTTTTACAGTTAAATTTTATAACGGCAATATAATCACGGCCAGCATTCATGAAATACTCGCAGATTTTGATATTACCTTCTTCTCTTCGATCACCTCACCGGGTCTTAGTTTTCTATGCTCCTGTGGATTACGTGTTGTTGAATCTTAATATCTACACTACCCTTTCATTTTTACAATTGTGTAAATGCTACATACTATGAAGCCAGGAGTTGAGGATTTAAAAGCTTCAAATCAATCTATTAAATCAACTAATAATCATTACCCAAGCACGAGGTATCTAAAGCATAATCGTATTTAGAATTATTATAAGCGTAATCAATGGATTGTAATCAGGGTGTACTATTGTTACGGGTTCGGCTTGACAGAATAGGGTCTACAGGATCTCTAAAAATATTTATTAATACCACGCAAATTATCGTTATTTTTACTTGGATTATCACGGAAAATTATTTCAAAGTAGTAAACAAAGTTATAAATAATATGCGTGCTATCAATAATTTTCACTAAATAGTAAACTACTGAAACAGTAAGTAAACAGGTTTATCTGTATATTGCTTCATACCTTTAACTTACGGCGTTTGAAATGGCGTTTGAAATGTTTCCAAATTCTTTGAAAAGATCTTTAGTCTTAATAATATCAATATTGATAATATTTTGTTTAAGAAGTAAATACATACCTCGTCGCTGATGATAAGAGATGGACGTCTTCCCATTTCTTCCGGTGGAGGAATGAGAGAACCCCGTCTTGCTTGTGGCGCAGGTGAAAGTGATGGTTTTCTAAGTGTTTCTGGTTTCGGAGACATCTCCTTACTCACTTCGATCTTCGGTTTCGGTGCAGCTGGTGGTTCTTCAGGTGCCTTAATTTCAGGTACCTTTGGTTTTTCTGCAGGCTAACGATAAGATTGAAATGATAAGAGTAAATTTTTAATAGAGTTCCACTGAATTCAGTTATTTTTCTTTTCTTTATATCATAAGACAGCAAACAAGCAGATGGCTTTCCTGATGGAAAGAGACAACCATCGCATATAGACACGAAAGATATTAATGGTGCGTTGCTATTCGTGTGCATAAGTTTACCAGCTACCTTACCCACCAAACCTGAACACGACAGTGACAAGCATTGACGCAGGATATTGCGGCAGGTAAGGCGGTGGTACCAAAACCCGGGCGAGTCGGTGCTGGATTCTACCATCTAGTAGTCACGATGGTAGTGACACATATAGCCAAACGTTCGCCTGTTATAAACTGCCTAGCAGAATGGTGGTATATTCTTTAAAGGGGGCCCGGACTAAGACAATCCCAATAATGCAGTTAACATATTTAAAATATTCTGATAACCGATATATCTACTCGGTTACTGACATAATATCGATGTCATTACTTTGTCAAGCGCTATCGGCTCCGGTTTCAAAATTCCAAAATGCATATGCAAAAAATACACTCTCTGCTTCTCAATCTTCCTTCTTTCTCAATATCTTGGAATTTTAGAACCGGCATTTTGATCGGAGCCCGAATTTTTTGTTTTCTTGAACATATAATTTGCAAGAGACTATATGCCTGGATTTGAATCATTGAAGGTGCACTAATTCTGCCTAAGGGATATGGGTGTTAGAATACTAATTTATTTTTCACAAATTAAATTTATTTAACTACTGATTTACGTAAGCTCTAATCTTCTGAAAAGACTTTAAATCTGTACGTACAAAGGCGTACTCTTAAAGAGATAAGCATACCTTTGTTCATGTATATTCTTAAAAATAAGTATTGTTTTGTATTTCTATGTGTACAAAAGAATAAATAAAAAAATATGCATGCAGCATAGTGTTAACGTCTACGATGTGCCTCATATTCTCAGTTGTTTTATTCTACCGAAAACTTCTTTCTATTTTATATTCTGATAAATATATACACAGTATATATACACTGTTTGCAATTTAGCTAGGTAAACCAAACTATAACACTATTTTGACAAATTATTTACCTTATCTTTTTCAGGTTTTTCCTTTGTAGTACGAGTTGGAGAAATCCTTTCATATTTTTCGAGATCAGGTCTTTCATAGTCTGGAATTTCTGGCAAGTCTTCTGCCTTCTTCTTAACAGTTGTGACTTTGGCTTTCTTGGCTTCAGCCTTCACTTCTTCTTGTTTGATTTCCACTTTCTGTCAGTTAAAATATGTATTAGCATGTTACTAGAAACTATTTTAAAATGAGTGAGTTAATCCTACGATCCCAGCATAACTGGAACTAAAATTTTAAATAAAAAAAATCTTCTTTTAAATTATTATTATTTTTTTTATATTTTCATTTATAATGATTTTTTCCAAAACGTATTTCTAATTCGGACGATTTATTTTAATTTTAAAAATTTTACTTATGTTTTATTTTTTACGTAAAAAGGTAGGTAGGAGTGTTCTTGTAGACTTTTTTAAGTAGAAATAATAATGAAATAATAAATAATGCTAGACTATTAACATACACAAGTTGTAAGTAACATAATATCTATAAAACCGACAAGATAGATCAATTCAACTTAAAATGTCGCAGTTGTTCGCCAATCTTTTAAAAACGTGTATCTTCTAAGAAAGAACAAGCCTTTCTCTAAGTCATATTTATTTGGAAAACAAAAAAACATGTAAGCTGGGTAAATCTATTATAACATATTTTCTTTCCAAATTATATTCCTAAATAGAAAATGTAGTCCCATGTATGTACTTACCGTAGCTAAAATAAGACATAAATACATTTTACAGTTTATTATACAATTACGAGAATATGTACAGTGTACTAATTTCAGTTAGTTAAGCTAAGCGTTAGTGGGAGGCTTGAACAAACAAGTAGACACAATACATTATGTTGCAAACAATAGACATCATATCACCTTTAACTTGGACTACACGATATATATCTTTATATAAATTCATGCGAACATGGACAATAGTAAGACAACACAATATACAGATAATAGTATGCACAGAAGATGGTTAAACCTTAGTTTATGTCCTAAAAACTATACAACATTTTTGTTGACTCCAAACGATGGTAAAATACGAAGAAACATACTAGAAGAAAAATTTAAACAATATGGAAAAGAAACGTCTATGTGCTGTGCTACCAAATCAATCATAGGAGAAGATTCCTTTAAGTCGCACTAGGATGAAAAAGATTAATGAATCACTGGAACAACGACGGCAGAACCCTTAAGTGAAAAAAGAAAAAGCCCATATAAGATATAATATGAGCTAAATGACATCGACGGATTACATCGAAATTTTCAATTACATTGTAAAGCGTCGAATTCATTGTAATGTTTACAACTTAATCGAATGAGAAAGTGAGTGTATTGGTTGTAAGTATGTTAAAGTGCAAAATGTATAATGTTTATTGTGTATTGTGCAAATGTAAAATTTTGGTGCAGTTATGTTATAACCAATTTCTGTACCTCGTCGTTCTGAGGTCTGTGACTTACATTAAGTTCGGGAATTTCAATAGTTGGTGCTTTTTTCTCGTCTTTGCCCTCTTCAGCCTAAGAAGTAAATTTTATTATTGGCAACTTTGAGATGTGTATATTGATTTAATATATAACAAATTACATCTCACTAAGATATAACATAAATAAATATGTATCTGCATATGCTCATATATGAAAAGTTACTAATAATATTTAAGGAATATACCTGTGGAGTACGAGATTTTCTCCACGGAGCATCTTTGGCTTGTGTTTCTGTTAATGTTGGTTTATATTTATCTTCTAACTCTGGTGTCTGTTCGGCCTGTGTGTAAATGACAAGTGTTTATATGTGTACATTCTAATAAATCAAATAATTTTATAACATGTCAAGTGTTTACCTGAGGTATTTCAGGAATCACTTGCCATGAAAATGGAACTTCATTTTGCTTTTCATCTTGCTTAGGTGTCAAAAGAGTGGATACCTACATGTAAAATATTTTTTAAATTAAAAACCGTTTCAATATGAAGCTCATTTATTAATACTATCATTTTGTCGTTATCTTTAATTAATTACCTCTTTTGGTTTACGCCACGGAGGTACTACTTTCGAAGTATCCTCATCTTTGGTTTCTGGTTTTGGTTTATCCTATTGAGAATTAAAATATTGTGAACAGTCTATTTGTAATTTACTATTAAATATAAATTTAGACCTATGTAATTTAATGCTGTACCAGTGAGAGTGATGGTGCGTAAACTATATATTACAAACATTCTAATTAATTATATTTTGTGACTAATATTAATGAAAAGTAAATCAATATTCGCATGTACTATATTACCTCGTCAGTTTTAGATGGACGTCGCCAAGGATAACTAGATTCTGATGGTGATTCTTTAGCATCTTCTGCTTTCAAATCCTTTGGGACATCATCTTTTATAATTTTTTTTTCGTCTTTGTCCTATATTAAGTGTAAATTAAGTTAAATTTTATAAATTAATTGTATAATATGACTTATTTTTGCTATTTTTTTAAAATTATCTTGGAAACTACGTCTTGAATCAAAATAAGGTAAAAGAAAAATATTTACCTCGCTAACACGTCTTCTTATTTCCGCATCTTTATTGGATTTTACTTGGTCTAAATTGTTTGGCTGTATGGTTTTTATTTCGACCTGTTTAGTGGTGATAACGATAAATATTAAATTCTAAAATCATGTGTGTATAAAATGTGTGTACTACGAGAATATTTATTAAGTGCTTATATATACCTGTGTGTCTGTGTTCATAAGTGTCTGTGGATGTTCTTTTACTTTATCAACAGGTTTTTGGGCCTTTTCTCCAATTGTGTCATTGGTGTCATCCTATTTACAAAAAGTTTGTCTTACATATCTAATATTTACACATATTTACAAATATACACATTTACAGTAGGTAAAAGGACTGTATACCAAAATCAAATGTTTCAACATTAAACACATAGAAATTACTTACAAAGAAAGCAACAAGAGAAGCAAGAGCTTCTCTTTTTACATTTGACATTGATTTATAGACATGCGCAAGAGTCGGACGCAATGTCCCCTTACCTTTAGCTTTATTTTTTCAAATTCAGGGACTTCTGGTTCTTTTTTGATAGCAGGCTAAAATCAAAAGTTAATTGATAAGCAGTGCAATCTATTCTTCTATAAGGCAAAGCTTGATACTGGGAATCAAAAATGGTAAACTACAAATCAAAAATTTGCGCAAAGCTTTAAAAATTCCTTTGTCTACAAAGGATTTCTACTGCCAAAGCATAATTTATAAAATCTACTTCAAACTTAACTCTACAAAATCTTAAACATTCTAAAAATAAGAAAAAAATCATTAAAGCGCTTTGTGGGTTTTTGCTGTAAGGGTAGCTTTTTTATTTAAATGTGTATACCGAAAGTGCTTGGTATATCGTGAATTGTGACCCCTATATCATACCTTAAGAGCAGCCTTCTTCAACTGTGTTGTGGTTTGTTCTTGCTCGCTCACTGAGGATACAGAGGATTTTCTGCTTTCTGAAGCCTCCTTGGTAAACTAAATAAATTGAAAATGTTTATGTAACAAGAACGCATAAACTAATTTATGATTATACTGTTTTATTCAATAACGAGTCGATTAAAATGAGTAAAATGAATAAAAATATTTTTTTTTTAAGTCCACATTCTTTCAAATAAAACATCTCATTAACTATAAAGTACGAGTGAAACTACTATCGGTCTAACTAGCTAACAAGGCTAAAGGAATCAGTATTAGTACAGGGATAAAGTAGATACAGAGTTACTGATACGAGATCCCGATTTAACTTCTAAACGCCTCATTCTTTTCCTAAGCAAAACGTATTTTGAAAGCGGTTAAATGTATTAACAAATACCACCCAAAAGGTTAGGCGCCAAAAAATTTACTTAGGGTATTTTAGTTAACTTTAAAACAATTATTGCTCTTAAAATACTGCGTCGAATGCACAAAAATTATTTAAATCGAACAACGCGTTTAAAAAATATCACTTTTTGAAAATTTCCAGAAAATAGCGAGAAGTTGTTAGGGTGGCCTGCAGGGTCAACCGTTTTTCGCATTTTTTAGGCAAATATAAAAAGTTATTTTGTATACTTTCAACACTGAATATCGTCGGAACTTGGTAAAATTCCATGTTACTGTGTATTTAAGTTACTTCATATTTTTTTTTGAAAATTAACTGAAACAACAACAGGGCCAATTTTTGCGCTTACACTCCGAGGTGGTATTTGGTGATTTGTTTGGGAGCTTTTAAAGCACGTTTCGCTTGAGAAAAAGTGATTCAGGAGTTAGATAGTGATCCTAGACCATAGACTTTATCAGGAATCTACCCATTAGCATGACCGAAATCGATTGGTTTTCGAAACACGGTAGGACTGAAATTGTAATTAGATTGATAATATTTTTAAATAGTATTGAAAATATCGTCACGTTATAAATAATTTGTTCGTAGGACAATCCTATTGTTATTGACAAATAATGTAAAACTTACCTTAAGGGCCTTATTTTCTACCGTAGAGCTACGTCGACTTTCTGACTTTTCTTCTTGTACCTGAGATGTAACATAATTAAATAAATAAATGTATATTTTTTATTTATCTCAAACTCGATAATATATTCTTTTACTTTTTATTATTTTTATATATCATACATACTAATTTAAATGTAGATTGTAACTAATCCTTGTGAATCATACAGAAAAAGAAGAGTTAATTATAAAGGGTTATTTATTTAGAATTAGTAATAAAAAGTTTGGGGGAAAGCTAAGTGTGTAGCTGGGCTAATTTCTGTAAAATATTTTTTCATTAGAATTTATTTAACTCTTCATTATGGGTGCTTTTTATTTTATTAAACTCAGCAAAATGGCGTTAAGTATGTGTTAATGTATAAGCTTTGCTTCTAAAACTCATAGCCGTTTCGTTCGATTAACTGCGTTAACAAGTAGCTAAGTATTAATATAATTATTATTTGAATAACTATATAGTCCCGGCAACACGGCTTACGTAAAGCGAAAATCCGCCATTTTATTATTTATACTTGATTTTCCAAATAAATTTATGACTGTAATGTATTTAGCTTTAGACATTTTATCTTTTACCATACTGATAACAATAAAAAAAGTAGTATTTCAGAAGACGCTTTACCAAATTAAATATTGAGACAAACAAAACAATGATTTTGTGTTTTTTTTTCTTATTTAAATTAATGCATTTACTTATGCCAATAAAAAATAATAATGACAAATAGTTTTGTCAGTCAGCTGTCTGTATAGCTTAATCATGTTTAATACATTTTGTTGCTAATCTATACATAGTATAAAGCAAAGTCGCTTTCCGCGTCTGTCTGTATGTATGTATGTATGTATGCTTATATCTTT
>DWBA01000350.1:0-14036 GCA_018236825.1 Apodemia zela | reverse complement strand
TTTCATTCAAGTGAGCAAGATTAGTTCTTTTGATGAATTTCCATTATACTTTTAATAAGTACCCACTCCACTACCCATTTACCATTTACCACTACCCAGAGAACATTTCGCTTTTCAAAGGGTTTATTAAGAGAATACTAAAATACTCCTATTCAAAAGACTGACGATTAAAAAAATGACGAAAGCTCACAGTGAATTTTTGAAAATAAAAATAAATTCGCTGTATTGAAATACTCGAGCGTGTCAGATTTTATACAGGAGCCGTGTATAAAATTTAACTGATTGCGTCAGCGGCGCTTTGTGTTAAGGGTTCATAAAGATATATATTGGAGGGACTTAACAGTAGCAAGGTATCCCCCCTACGATTATTTGCTGCGCTTGAGCAAATCCCAAAATCTCTTGGACTATATACTATTTTAAAAGTATGTGGCCCATCCTAGGTTACATTTTGTGTACCCATGTCATTTTCGAGACAAAAGTAGTGCATGCAAACTTTTGAATCTATTATAACGCCGCGCCGATACCCGCAATTTCGTCGAAAATGCGTAATGTTCATAAAAATGTGGTAACTATATGCAACTTGTAGTAGTCGACATTAGATATCTTAGAGGGTACAATCAACATAAATGGCTGTATTGCATAACGCAATCTACTGAAATTTAGAGGAAACTACTAGGAAATGAAACCACTCTATCGCTCCGCTCGGGTTTAGAAACATTAAATTTTGTATAAAGGATTTTTAAATAACGTAAATGTGCGCCAACACTTTTGTCCATATAAATTTTACCACCTTCTTTTAGGAATGTTTTTTAGAAAATTACAAAACACGAGTTTCATTGTTTAAAGTTAAAAGTTTTAAAGAGTATTGTTTAGTACTGAATTGTTGGTATTATAAGTGTTGTTATTGAATACCAAGTTTCATATCAATTAATCAAATCATTTATTGCATATAATTCTGATTATAAATATTTTAATTTTCATCATGTTTTTACCTCTCTCTATATATCTAGTTATTCATTTGAAACTTCGTAGCAAGCGGAAATAATTTGTCTTACTTTATTAGTAAAAGCTTAGTAGAATTGTTTTATTTAACTTACCTGCCTCGTAGATGGTATTCTGGCATGAAACAAAAAAGTTCTTTCACTCTTGAAAAATAATGGATTATCGGGTTATGATAATCAGATTATTAGTAAGACACAACAACCTCTTGGGATTATGGTACTAACAGCGTAAACAACTACTATTTACTATGACTTTTAATAACTCATCAGATTTTAATTCATCAAACTTTCATACAAAAATAAAAAACATTTCAATGCCACCGTCTTAATGTTACGAAGTCTGCGCCTAGATTATTACTACGTACCGCGCAGGAAATGTAAAGTACCTACGACAAATACAGAATTAAAAGGTGTTAGAATAACGAAATTCGGAAAAATTGTTTTTGGTTAATTTATGACGTTCTATAAAAAGTAACAGAACAATAGTTGTTGCTTATAATGTTAGTAATATAGTCCTAAGAGGTTGTTAATGTTTCACCAATAATCTTGTATGTTGTGAAGGACTTACATATTTTATTATGTCGATACAGTCTAGTAACATTTGACAAAGAATCAATCAAATGAAATTGGAGCGTTTTCAAAATACCTACAACGTATGGTCTTCTTAAGTATTATCACGTTTCACACATTCGAAGAAAACCTAATTTGCTACCTCTCCGCCTTCGTTTGAACTTTTCTACTTTCCTTACTATATATTATACTGTGTTTTTTCAACTCAAAGAGATTTGAATATACTCAAAAGATTATTTAATATTCCTTTGTAACACAGATCAAACCACGACTTGTAAAAGGCGATTCTTTCGCATTCAACATATTTTTACGAAAATCTTTTGTCAGTGGCAGCAGCGAGATTATGGAATATTTATCCGTGTCAATTCGTAGTAGTAAAAGTAAATACTTTATTGTTTATTATATTTATTTATTTCACTTCGTAGGATAGCAAACAAGAATATTGCTATTCCAATTGTAAGAGACGAACATCCCCTTTAGACAACAAATACGATAATAATGTATTCTACACTTTCTATATCAGTGATGACAAGTTTAAATTATTATCAATTTAGAAATTATTAATTAATTGAATAGTTTATTTATAAAATATTTAAGAAATTGTATAAGAGTATATAATAAGAAGTATTGCATGCCAACTAAGGAAAAATATTTGATACAACTTAAAGAAAAGACGAACCACCTTTGTTACAAAATTTGAGATAATTAATAAATGATTAAATGATATCGTCGGCACTTGAAATAACTTTTTTTTTATATCATAAGGTAGCACACAAGCAGATAGCTCTACTGATGGAAATAGGACAACCGTTGTCTATAGACACCAAAGATGTTAATGACACGTTGCTATCCTGGTGCAGGATGGTAATGTCACATGCATAAGTTACCGGCTACCTTACCTTCCAAACTGAAACACGACAGTGACAAGCATTGACGCTACTGCGGCATAAATACCCAAACATGCTTATGACTTGAAACGCCGCTATAATCATAGTCGCTTTATGTAAAGCCGATGTCCATTCACATTTTAAGTATAAAAAGCACCCAAAGCACTGGCTGCTAAAAGATTGTTGATCGCTCCCTTTGAAACCTCTATTCCTAGGCCCACAGAGAAAACTGTTTGTTTATTTTAGACATGTCACGGCAAAAAGCAAAGACAAGCTGTATTTCTTTACTTTTCTTCATGTTGGCCTGAAAGCCTTTTTTTCCTATCATAAGATAACAAACAAGTAGATGGCTCCCTGATGAAAAAAAAAACAATCGCCTATAGACAGAAGACGCCAAAAATGTAAGATGCTATTGCGGTAGGAATAGGTAAGGCAGTGGTACCAAATACTCGGGCGAGACATTGCAGATCTCTACCACTTAGCAGTCACGATGGTAGTGATACGTAAATCCAATCGGTCACCATTTACGACCTGCCTAGCAGTACGGCAGTTGGTCTATTCTTCAAAGGAGCCCGGACCAACATTGGGTAAAACTTATGAAAAATAAAATTATTTTCAATACTACTTTTAGCTGCATCTTAATATTTTGCTGCTGTATAAAAAATAACATTATCATATAAATTATTATATAATTTTTTTTCACACATCCAGAAACCACCATTTAGCTGTCAGGAGACTCGTAACAAAAATTAGCACTTTAAAGCTTAATATTTTTCAAACGGACTCCTTGATTGAGAAATTGGTTTACAAACCTGCTATATTTTTCAAAACCTATCCAATGACACCTCACACCATTAGCTACGCGTAAAAAATATATATCTAATTTATATTAAAAGCAGGTACCCTATAGATAAAATATCGCATCGTTTCGCAAGGGTCTAGCAACATTGCCTTACCTATTCCTGCCGCAATTGCGTCAATGCTTGTAACTGTTGTTTTCCAGCTTAAAGGTAAGGCAGCCGGCAAATATATGCATGTGGTATTATCACCCCTCCTCACGGATAGAAACGCACCATTTACATCTTTGGTGTCTACAAGCGATGGTTGTCTCTTTCCATCTGCTTGTTTGTTTTGTTATGATATATGAAAAAAAGGGTTTGCTGTAGACTAAGGAACCCTAAAAATATGAACGCCATTACGTGTTATTTCTGAGAAGAAGGAAACAATTCGATTTGCAATCTTCCGTTGGCAAATTAAATTGTTTTCTTCTTTGATATAAAAAATTGTTTTAGTTCGACAAAAACCCCTGATACAAATAAATTTATAGTGGAGCTACAAAGCTTACATTTTTAAATTATTTAAAGGTCTTTAATACTATTTGGGAATTATCTCAGAAAGAAAGTGAAGGCATTTCTTGTTAACATCTTTAAAAGTAATGAACCTACAAACAATCCCTCAATTACCCTGAAAGCCAAGAACTCTTCTAGGTATTTTTACCAAATTTGCATATTTAGGAATTAGTTTCAGAAAAGAGAATAGGCAAAGGAAAAGAAATATTATGTTAACACATTTAAAATTAATATGGCCGCGTTCCAATTCGGTAGTAATTCTACAGAAATGGGCTCCTTAAACGTCCATGTAAAGAATAAAATATTTTTTGATTTGATTAAAATATGTCTTAATATTTGAATATATGTAAAAATAATTTTAAAAAATTTCAGTTTGATATAATAAGATAATGAAAATAATATGTAGAAATATGTATATGAATAGTATAAATTTATATACATAAAATATAATATTTTTAAAATATTTGCACACCGTGTCACGGCAGAATTTGCTAGTATATTTGATTAATTATAAGATTTATAACTTGTTACACCCATATTCTTGCAAATAAATATTTTGCCTTTAAATTGAAGAATTCTCCTAGGGATTTTTCCCAAAATTACTTATTTGGCATAGAAATAAGCTATATTAAATGGTTTAAATCTTTTTAAATAAGACAACAACCTGCCCCCCTATTCACGTAACAAAACCTCAATCAGTCATAGTGCGTTAGAGATCTTACACACATAAACACTATAGAACGTCACGACGTGCTACAACGTGGCATAATGTTTCAGGAAATACGTAAGAGCCTTAAACGCTTTGACTCGATTGACGTTTGTTACGTTAATTGGGCCCCTTTAATCACGTATTATAGACTACTTCATGGTAGAAATCTAAGATAATTTGATATAAACGTAAAAACTGGTGATAATAATGTTTTTTCTTTGTTACAGATTAAAACTCAACATGTCTGTGCCAACAACTGATAGTACTGAAGCCATTACAAATTCTGGATATGGCAGCAGTGACGAAACTGCAAGCCTATTAGTATCCGGACCATCAGTCACTGTTATAGTCCCAACCGAAAATAGAACGGTTAAACCAGTTTTACAACGACAAGATTGTACAACACATTTAAGGCCTCAACTATCCGGCGGCCCTGGAAGTGAAGAAAGTGCCACCTCTGTGCGTATTGACGAAGGAACAACAAGAAGTGTACCCGATATAGACTTACAAGGCAGAGATGCACAAGATCGCCCTCAGACACTTGTTTCTCCAGTGGCTACCTGCTCTCACAGGGGTTCCGTTACGTGCCAATTAGTTCCACAACCATATCCTAGATGTCGTGTTTGTGAAAGAAGACAATCTAACGCCCCAATGTCTTTGACACTAGCGCGATCTGTCTCACGGGAAAGCGTTCGCTCTGCGGTACACTATCAATGTGGTTGTAGTTCACTACACGCTGTGAGCACATGCCCTGTTATACAACCTCCGGCTCTATTACTACCAGCAACAAGCTCAAGAATCATTCGACAAAGCTCACAACCGGAGTCTAGCGCATGCGCGGCCCACTGCGTTCATCACGCCCACCACCATCCTAGCGCCTCGCTGCGGCAGCTAAGGGAACCCGGCGATGGAATTGCTGGTATCGCTGCTGATTCTCTCCGAATAAATGGTGGCATGCGTCCCTTCAAACAGGTAAGTGAGATAGCCGCAAGATGGCGTTGTCTTAATTCTGAATTTAAATTATTTTTCAGGTTGCGTTCAAAATATGCCACGTAATACTAAGAAATGTATTGTCACATAACACTTAATTTACTTTTACACATTCGATGAATTTAGAAACCGATTACCCGCTGGAATTAAATAATTTTTATTTTTATTTTATTACAATAACGTAATAAATTATTCAACGTTCCGTGATAAATGTATCCAAAATTATTTAAAAATTTATATATTTTATGAACAATTTGTTATTTACAATCTGTGCTCGTAAGTAATCTATTTTTTAATTTATTTAAAATATTTTGTTACACTACTTAACAAACCTTATTTGAAAAGCTATCAGATTGTAAGAATGAGAAAACCCACAAAATTAGGTCATCGAGTCATTGTAAAAATAAAACTGCCATTAAATTAGCTGCACGGTTTAACAGGTCTTAAGAAAATTGGATGGTTACAAATTTACACAAATTTGTGCTAATATTACTTTGGTATTTTACACAATGATATTAAGTAAGTAATATTGGTTAGTGAGTTACAATATGATTCAAACTGCACTTGTAATTTTTATTTAGTTTAAATATTTAATTACAATATAATATAACAAACCTTATTTCAAAAGCTATCAGTTCTTAAGAATGAGGAAAGCCACAAAATTAGGTCATCAAGTGATTGTGAAAATAAAACTGTCTAAGGAAAATTGGATGGATACTTTATGATAAGATTATTTATATAAAAACGAGCAAAATTGTGGCGATGAGCAATTTTGCAAAAAATCTCTTATTTTATTTTATTTTTTACATAATATTGTTATTTATTGAGTAATATTGATAAGTGAGGTACAACTATTAGAGAATTTGGAAAATATTTTTACATTTTTAACGAGAATTAATTTAAACACGATTGGTCACGACGAAAGCGTATGGTTATCAATAAGAAAACAGTTATCGGTGAATAAACTACAGCATGGAGATTTAAAAATATTGTCTGAAATAATAATGCATACTATACATACTACATACCAAAAATCTATATAAAATAATATTTTTAAGAAAACTATTAAGCACTGAAAACAAAAGTTATGTATATCCAATAATTACACCTTTTATAAAATTAACTTTTGTTTTCTGTACTTAACAGTTTTCAATTTATCAAATGGATTCAAAATATTATATGGATGTTTTTGTGATATTATAATATTAACACATTCTTACCAAGAATTTAAAGGAACACTGAGTGGAGAGAAATTATAATTTTTATTATGAAATTTTAACTGGTTAATGTTTTGTAATATATCCATAAACAGAGCCTCATAAACAATTAAGAAATAGGTAACTTTGCATATTACTCCAAAACTGTATCACACCGTTTATATGTAAACGTCGCAATATTAAACCGAAAATCAAATATTGTGAGACAAAATGGGCGGTTTTGTCTGTAGCTGCATATGTGGCATAAAAACGTTATGCACCATATGCTGTAAAAAATTAATAAAAGAAGCACATTTGATTGTAATTATACAGTATATGGAGTCAACAAATGTTGTCTGTGGTTATTTAGATAAAATATACAATTTCTTCGGACTGTGAAATCAGAAGAATACTTTAAATAATAATAACGCCTGCCTTTGTAAGTATTTTTCAATTAAAATCTCAGACAGAACATTTATAATTTTATGTCTAATGTCTTTCAAAAAGTTGGGGTATAATTTAAGCATATATTTTATTGCCTTAATAGATAATATATACTCTTGTATATTGATATTAAAATATCTGTAAAAAAGGATGCGGTTTACCAATTGTAAAAAAAATAAATTTTACCAACTGAAAATTGTTTTGTTTTCACAAAACTGTCAATAATAAAAGAACTTCATTATAATCAAAATTTTGAATATATCAGTGTAAAATTCTTGCTTTTAGGTATATTAAGGGCCTTTAGAAGTCACCCACGTTCCTTTAAGGGACCTTCAAAAACGATGTATTTAGAAATAGTTATTTAAAGTTGTAAAGCTAGTTTTTCTTTGTAAACATAATAGTAAGCTTGAATTCATTGTGTATTACATGAAACGTGTAGATTACGCTTTACAGTGTGTAAGTGCTGTGATATACAAAGGAGGCAAATTTGTTAGTCACAGAATAATCAACCGTAATTATTTTGTTCCTTTGTGTAACAACTTGGAGCCTGTTCACACGGTCGTTTTATGTGTTATAACAAGTCATGAAACAAATTTTTTGAAAAACAATTGGATGATAATACATATTTTACAAGCTCGGTACCAATGTACTTATTTTTAATCAATTCAATGTTAATTTACGTCGATAAATCAATGAAATCAAGGGAGGGTTAATATTTAGACGAATTTTGTTTCAATTACATAATTCTGTAATCAAACAACACTGTATCAAAATGTTCGGAAATTAATTGGCGTCAACAGCTTTAAAACGCCCGTCAGAACAGACACTAATCGAGTTGGGAGTTCTCAATTTTGTTCAAATCAAATCAAAATTGGCGATATTTGATTTGATTTTACTTTTTGACCTGCAGGGGCTGCTCCTCTGCCCACAAACCCTGTCGCAGACTCGACGAGCCCGTCTGAGGCGCGCGTTCACTGAAGCCACCGGAGATACTGTTACCTACGTTAGAACGGTGGGATTGACATTGCATTTTGCACCACCAAAATCAAAATTTGACTGCACAACTTTTCATATACATCATATTATTACGTCATAATATATTTTGTTGAAAAATATTCCAATAAATAATTAACTTAGATTGTTAAAATAGCGCTCAAATATATTCATTAAACAATAATTAAAGGTTTGATATTTTATTAAATTTAAATAATAAATAACCTACCCAACACTTTATATTATTTTAAAGATTTTCAAATTTTAAGATATACCTACGGTCTTATAAGAAAGATATTCTTGGTCAGAGGGACTATACAACTATGATGGTAAAATAATTCTATTTTTAATAATACGTGTAAAATCAAAAAGGGAAGAACAGGTATATAAGTAAAATATGAAAGTACAAATACATACAGTTTTATTAATGAATGTAGATTCAAATTTTCTTGTGGTCTAGAGATTAGCTTATTCAGTTCAGATTATAAAGTTCGATCCATGGCTTGAACAAAAATATTATTAAGCTTTTCCTGAAGAAAAAATGGTGACCTAGATTGTCTATTGACGTTCGGTTCACTCTGTATATTTCGCAAGGGAATCGACGATAGTATTTTTATTTAAAAAAAATCTAACCAGCAGAAATGTCTATAGATTATCCCTCATGTTGGTTTGGCTCTCTTTGAAGAATAGACCATCTGCCGTTCTACCAGGCAGTTCATAAGGGGCGAATGACTGGCTATGCGTATCAATAGTTTGTAGCTACTTGGTGGTAGATTTCTGCACTGTCTTGTCCCTGGGTATGGTATCACCGTTTTACCTATTCTTGCGCAGGAATAAGTAAAACCAAGGATTGCAACGCACCATTTACATCATTGGTATCTGTAAGTGATGGCTCTTTCCGTGAGAAGATCCATCTACTTGTTTTCTATCTTATGATTTATTTTTACATTTTTCATTGTGGTATTTTTACCTTAAATTTAGAACTTAGAACCAGACTGCCGAGTATCTAATTGTAGGAATCAGTTCCTTTTCATAAATCTTAAAAATATGTCAGGTTTTGCAGTCAAATTAGCATCTATGTGATCTGATCAAAATTTTTATTTGGCAAGTGTGACGTCCCTGTAGTCTTACAAATAGTCACGGTCCTACACTCCCGACATTGCACAAATCAGCTTATGCGAAACAAAGCAAAAAATCGACTTCAAAAAGTATTAAGGTTCAATCAACTACCCTATTTGGTAGTGACACTAACTACGCTGTCGGTGTGGTTCAGATTCGATTCTATCCAGAGACACGCGGTGAATTGATGAGCATAGATGTTTTCAACCGACTTCCCAAACAGGAAGAAGTTCTCAATTTGGATATTGGTATGGTATTTTATGTACGTTCGGGCATTCGTTATATGTGGACTGATTCATAAAATATTTTTTGTCTAGGAGAGTAACTTCCGATTTAGTCTCATGTAAATTTAGCCAAGATCTGATTCCGGATTTCAGGATTCCATAAATATAGGACGTTGGAAGGTAGTTGTAGCAGTTTTGCTGCGCTAAGACTATTACACATGATCAAATATATTTCGATATTTATTGAACTTTTATAAATTAGTTTCATTGGCATCCACATCATTGGTAAATTATCTACTATGAGTTTGGGTTTTATTTTTTCTATAAAAAAACCGACAACCAAAGGCTACTGATGTACTGATGTACGAGTCTTGGTAAGTTTCAATTGAGAAAATACGTCCGCCTATCCAATGAGATTTTAAATAGCATTTTAACAATGCTTTGTACATGTATTTAAATGGAGTCTAAGTATGTAAATATTTTTTTATATTTCTTTAGACTATAACTTATTACTATATTCTTGCGTAGATGATATCCAAAAAGGTAATATAATACGAGTATGTAATGTATTTACTGAATGTTTAATATAAGGCTACTATTTTTAAGACAGTTTGATATTAAACAACAAATACCTTTAATAAGACCAAACACTAACATTAAGAAAATAAATTTAAATTGTTAATTTTATGTGAAACAGAAAAATAATATTAAAATTATAAAATTTAATACCAATTTCGTTTTTTCCTTCTAAAAACCAATTACTAATTTGAAGTCGATTTAAATCTCTACAAATGTCTAAAATGATATAAATTTTATATTTTGTTGCTTTAGTATAAGAATGTACGATTTGCTTTTCATGCTTTGAGAACCCATCAACTCAAGCAAACAGCACATACACGGTCATTTAGTTGCTCATATCACGTTGGTTATGGATTAGATATTGCTCTGCACTTTAGTGATAAATATAGCAATTAGAATTTAGTGCGCAATAAAAAGCTTCAATAATTTTTACTAGAGGTTAAGTTTAGGTTAAATACACTAATTAAAATATCAATTAGTTTTATAAATTTAAATCTGTAAGAAATATGCATACATAAAAAAATCTGTATCACTTGTTTCGAAGAAACTAATACCCTTCAATTGAAAGTGTAGATTAAAATAAAACCAGTTTTAATGTAAACCAAAACTATTGGCCTCGCAAAACCGACATGATTAGACTGCCACGCCATTCCATAAATACAAATTCACGTTAATTTTCTTTGAAACTAGTTTTACTTTTAATCTATGTTTATAATAATATATAATCTATGATAGGTGGCTAGCCTATCGCTAACCGGGCACTTTTCCAATCTAGGGTGACGTTGTTTTTATCAGAAAACTAAAAAAACACATTCTTTGTATTGCCCGATCCGGGAATCGAACCCAGGACCTCGTGTGGTCAACTCCGACACCGGACCACTAGACCACAGAGGCGATCTATTCCTGCTGCCATATAAGTCAATATTTGATATCATGTTTCTTCTTGACAGATAGTTTACCTGCAACAAAAGCCAGTTAGAAAGTCAGCAGATAGAAAAACCCAATAACATTTTGCTCAACTTGGACATCATAACCAGGAACTTTGATCTTAGTCGAAAGAGTTTATGTGAAATATCGACGGAAATTTCTTATAAGTGTTTGTATAAAGCTTCTAACTAAGCTTCTTCAGGCCGTTTTATTCCAGGAAGTCATATATTTTGGTGAAGCGAGAAAGCAGGGTCAAAGTTAAGTTGTTTTTGCTCCTACAAGACAAAGGTTCGGCTTACGTTTGATTTATGTTTCAATAAAATTTCGTATTATATTATTATACCGTCTTTTCTGACTTCGTTCGCTTGACCCAAAAATATTTGCTTAGTATAGAATACATATATACGTACTTTATACGGCAAATATCCAGGATAATATTACCGCCTCGTTGATCGAGTGGTTAGCGAACCTGACTCCGCATCAATGGGGCCTGAGTTCGATTCCCGGCAGGGACAAACCTTTGTGTGATGAGCATAAATGTTTGTATTTCTGAGTTTGGGTGTTTATTAAATATACAAAAGTATTTATATGTGTAATTCCATGTATTAGTATCGTTGACTAACACTCATAACACAAGCAAATAATTTACTTACTTTGGGGTTAGATCAATTCGTGTAATTTGTCCAGGAATATTTATTTATTTATTATTTTATATATTGTAACAAATAAACTTTAAAACTACTGAACCGATCTTAAAAATTATTTTTCCATTAGAAAGCTACACTATCCAGGAGTGGGATAGGTTTCTTTTTACCTGCCTTAGCAATAAATTACCATCTGTTGTTCTTGACAAACATGATTTTTAAAAAGAAAAAGATTCTGGATTTAAGACGTACCCGTAATTTTTGCACGTCATGAAATCGTGCCTAACAGACAAACAGACTTTTGCTATTTAAATGAGGTATATTCTAACTTAGGGAACAGTCCAAGTTTCATCAAAATTGGTTTAGTAGTTCTTGAGATATGAGTAAAGTGAGTTTTTGAAGTCAGTTTGATTTTTTGAAATTACTATTATTATTTAAAATAAAGGGGGTGGAACCTCTATATATATATATATATATATATATAAGAATCTATCCCTATTTTCCGTGGTGACAAGATCACACGTGAATGGCTGGACCGATTACGCTAATTCTTTTTTGTTGTGTTTGTAATTGTCAGGAGAAGGTTCTTATGAAAGAAAATATTAAGAAAATTACATGGAAATTTAGTAAATCTTAAATTTACTTAAATTTAATACTTAACCAACATATAACGTTCAATGCCGTTTTATCAAATTGAATTCAATATTCATAATTAAGACAGGACAACGTATGTCGGGTCAGCTAGTTGTAAATAAAAATAAACAGTAAAATATATTTATTTTTATAAATATTAAAAAACGAAACCAACACATATAAAGACAAACATTAAATTGGCTTTTTGTTATTGTTTAATGATACGCAACATATTTTTGCAGGCACTATACATCTTTCAATATTTATAAGAAGAGATCTCGTATGGTTTTGTTCACTGCCCGAAGACGCTAGTCTATCTGTCCGACCCGGTACTGCGTTCAGGACCAAAGGAGCTGTAGCAATATCCTTTGCTCTATTCGGATCTACATTTCTATTTGTAACAGCTCATCTCACCGCACATCAAGAAAAAGTTAAAGAAAGGGTTTCCGATATTAAAAGGATTATAAGATCTATTGATCTACCAAAGAACTTACCCTGCAGGCACAGGAGTAAAGGTAAAATATCAGTTTATTTTTTTTTAAACACCCGACGCATAATGGGTAGTTATAAGTTGGACAACTATTTGTGTGTGTGTGTGTGTGTGTATGTCTATGACACCGTAGCTCTTAAACAAGTCAACCAATTTATATGCGGTTTTTTATTTGAAATCTAGTTTAAGAATAACAAACACCCATCCAATTCCAAAATAATAAAATTTTCCGGCAATTATACAGGATTATTTGAAATTAACGCATCACCTCTTGCAGGCAGCCTCTCTACATAGTACATAAATCCCAACAACATTTGTTCTACGGTTTTTTTACAAATCTTGACAAATAGAACAAAAAAAGAAAAACAAAAAAATTCTTGCTCCCTCGGGTATTTATTACTATGTATTTTGTAAGAAGTGACAACGGCCGGGCGCTCCTACCGCGCCACCCGCATTCATTCCCCGCCACTGCGTCACCCCACCACCCCGCGCCCCGCGGCACGTGGCCTACGCGAATTGCGTCCAGGCATACCTACGCCCAGAGTAAATACCAGTTCAGAAGCAATAAATATTTTTGTATGGAAAACTCAAATTTACATATTAACTAAGAGTGAAAACATATTTTTTGTGAAATTAGGTTTTGTAACAGCTAATGTGACTAAAAATTTAATTACCTCTCCATGGTACCAAAATTCATCTAAAATCAAATTATTAGACATCTGTGCGGCATGTCTGAGTTCATCCACCACCTGTGAAAAGAAATATTGTAAGGGGCTTTTATATACACCAAAGTTGACATGATGCACTGAAAATCTGGCAGCCGATAGCTTCCATCTGATCGGCACGCAATAGGAACAAACATTTAGGTTAAATTAGCAGTGTTAAGTAAGATACTGTGAAAAGATCCTGGATGGCTGTGGTATTAGTAGCCCACTTGCTCGTATACCAGCTGATTCTATAACAACAATATTATAATATGTTTACATATAATTGTAATATAATTGGAATGCAGTTCCTTATCGCACATTATCATTTGCGGGCTGGCAGGCTAAACCGAAACATTTTTAACAACAAAAACACCAAAACACTGACCATTTTGCAGTAATCACCTAGGAAACTACAATTTTTTCTAATGGGAGATAATACTGCAACTTTTTCACGCCAGAATGCAGCAGTTCTTACCGTTCCTTTTCACCAAATCCTTTTCCTCTTCAAACTCGCATCACATTCTCGAACAGTTTTTTTTTTTTTATTTCATACAGCTTTAATAGGCCGTAGGAC
>DWBA01000349.1:0-14047 GCA_018236825.1 Apodemia zela | reverse complement strand
ACGTTAAATCGGTGTAGGTTCCGACTAGTTTCGGACCTATATGAGGTCCTTCATCAGGGTGAGTCGGACGGTTTCGTCTCGTCTCGTCTCGAACTGCGGGCAAGCGCTCGCCGCGCGCGGTTTGACAGGTCCGGACTAGTCGGAACCTACACCGATTTAACGTGAGTGTAGCCGTTTTTAATAGTAATTAGTCATTATCAGGTCGGTAATATGCAGCGATGGGGATCACCACCCATCTCGCCAACTGACAAACCGTGGTGAAACAGAAAGTCCATAAACGTTCGGTTTACTCCGCCTACCTCACAAGGAAACCGGGTTTGATGATAATTTTTTATATTAAATGTCGTAACATCTAAAAATATATTTTGTGGCCTCGTCTAAAATGTCATCTCTATTGTTTACTTTCCAGAATCTTTTTATCTACGTTTATTTGCCAAATTTTATGTGGAAATCCTTGAAATTACTATTAATGATATTTTTATTTTCATATTCATAGAACACATATTTTAATAAAAAACACTCACTGTTAAAATATTATATCGTTTGTACGTCTGAAATAATTTGGTACATAAAATATGTATTTTTGATATGATTAATAGAAACTATTATCTCCACAATGTAGTTTTGCTTATTATAAGTAATAGAAAGTATAAAAAACCAGTCAAGGATTAGGACGTATATACGAAGGGTTCCGTACCACGTTCAATATTTAAAACTAGTATATTAAATGTTAGAGAATATACATTACTTATACTGTTAGGCGTCTACGTAAAAATATGAAGGTTGAGAAAAAAATGATTTCATAATTTGTTGAATACAAAAATTTAATTTTACCTGTTAACTAGAACTCTACCACCTTGAACAAGTGTATGCTTTGTATGATCTAGATTCTAGTTATAAGCACAGTTTTTTTAAATAGAGATTTCCCCTTTTATTATCTTCACGCCCATATCCCCGAAGAGGTAGGTAGAGGTACCAGTGCACTCACGATTAGCCGAAGATACCTACTCGGTCCCACAATGTGATAGGTGGCTAGCCTATCGCCAACCGGGCACTTTTCCAATCCCGGGCAAGGTAAATCTTATCAGAAACCTAAAAAAACACGTTTTTTTTTTAATTGCCCGACCCGGGAATCGAACGCGGGACCTCGTGTGGTCAACTCCAACACCGGACCACTAGACCACAGAGGCGACGTTTTTATAATAGCCAGAAATATTATCAAATTCTATTTACTCATTTAAAAACATTGTAAGTTTAGACTAGACGCTAGGTAAGCAACCTACATATTTATCTAAAGTCGGCGTCCCCACAAGGACGGAATCCGTCATGCGTTAGGCCAAGGTCACATGTCATACAACGTCACAGTATCTGCATCTGCGATCACCTACATAGATACAGTTAGTCAAATGCTCGAATTCAAGTCTTATTCACTGGAATTAGGAATACTTGACACAGTCTAAAAATAGTAAGTGCAATGACCTCGATCTAAGGAAAAATAACAAGTGCAAAGCTACTGTGTATTTAGTGCACGCCTCATACCATTACGTATACCAATATCACCTACTCGTAAATCATTGTTATGTCATGTACCTACGTTATTTTTGTAACTTGTTGTTTTGTTATTAAATATACACCTTAGGTATTATTAAGCTCCTCAAATAATACAAATAATTATTGTTTTACCCTTTAGGTATCTAGATAGGTGTGTTTAATAAATGTTATATTCCCCTGATTAGTTCCATTTGATGATAATCATAAATTGGCGATTTCAGATAAAAAATTACATATTTAAACGAAGTTAATCTGTAGACCAATCACATAAATAAACTGAGCAACAGATGCGTGTATCCCTTGGCCCTTCAACCATCTCTATTCCAATTTTCATAACAATAAATTGTAGGAAAAAGAAAAAGATTACAGGCGGCATTATAAAGCCAGATACAGTTGTGGCACACGGTGGTTTTAATTATTTAGGATAAAAATATGACAGGACTTTATTAGGCGGGTACCAGTAATTTTGTAGTGATAAATAATTTCCATTTGACGTTTGCGTGTGACCATAAATAGTGATGGTATATTTCACCTTTATCATTTCCCTCGTCTATGTATTTGTAGCTATTGAAACTATATTTCATTTGCATATGTTTCATGTTTTTAAATTTAATTTGGTGCAAGGGACGGTCGTTATTACCTACCTAATACGGAACGACTTCACTTACTTTTCAGCTCTTTATTTTGGGTGATAAAGTTTAGCAAAATTGAGATAAAGGTCTATATAACATAGCAAGATCAATCACCGTGTCACCGTGGTGTCAATAGGTATTTGCGGCTCTAATAGTTCCATTGGAAAGCTAAGATAACCAATAAACTTCCACACCAGTCATAACAGAGCTTCATAGACGGCCATAGCCTTATCTATGGTTTTGCGTGTTTTTATAGGGTTTTTATAATTAGGTATATTTTTATCATCAAAAGATCAGTATCTTAAAAGACTCATTAAAATTAAGACTATAAGGTAACATTCCTAGATACCTATAGGTACTAAATTTTCGTTAATTTTTAGTGATATAAAATATAAATTAAGTCCATTCCTGATTGGAGATAAAACAAGAAGGCAGAAATACAGCGAACAATCACTGTGTAAGTATATATCAGGTAGGTACCTACCTACGTGCGTTACATCATACGTTGTGATAAGTTCTCTTACCGCTATTTGGTAAAGCTATAAAAAAGTGGGCACATTATCAGTCTCAGATATTTTAGATCATTGTCAAACACTTATAAAATAAATTTTCCTTTCTGAAAACCATAACTAGGACAAGTGTCTAAACCTTGTAGCGCCGGCAAAATACCTAACTGATTGGGTAACATACAACTAAATGATAAAGCAAAACGTAAGCTAATTCTTATACTTTTTACTAGCATTTTTAGATCATACGCTAGCAAACTTCCAGGTTCTAGGTCTAAGGGTTTGAGCTTAGCATTTATATGTTAGCACGTGATCCGTTAATACCCATATGTATAAGATCTAATCATTTATATACCCTATTTTATGCAAATAAAAAGTTTGAAGTTTGATCCTGTGTCTCCGATCTTTTTTGTAGGTAGGTATAGGCAGATATAAGAAGGTACAAAAGATTAGCTTTCTTTTTGTTGTGACAATAAAAAATACTAACTATGATGTACCTACCTAACAAAGTGGCCAGACACACCTAAATTTGACAAGCAAATTTTGGTAAAAGCTAACTGTTAAAATTGCTTGCTTCGGGAGAATAACGGTATTAAAGCATACCTACCTATTTAGGTATCTAAGGTAAAATCAAGTGAATATTTAAAATAAAAGCCATCTAAATATACAGCTGACACAAGTTTCGCGAATTACTAAAACCTTAGGACATAGGTAGGTGGAGATAGAAATATATCGAACTTAATTAACCTGATTTTTTAAACCAAGCAACTTTTTATTCATTCTTGTAATTTGAATGAAACTAAAACTAAAATAAAAAAACTTAAAATATAAGCGAGTAGGTACCTACTTACAAATTTAAGGCTAACGTATGAAAAAGGTAGTTAAGTAGGTATATCCCAAATATACCTACCTAAAAGTAGGTGTAGGTAGGTAGTTAAAAGTAGGTATTAATTGTGCCTGTGTCTAACCTATCTTAAACCTACTTCTAAGTAATTTTTAATAACAATTGACAATAATTAAAAGAAATTGATTAGGTATGGTGTTAATTAACAAATAAAAAAAAATGTTTATTATTCAGACAACAAGATCCATAATGTTAGTAAAAAAAATATTTTTTAGGTTAGTACCTACTTAATAACTAAAAATGACATTGTGCTAGGTATTTATTATATATTTGACAAAGGATTAAGTACTTATTTAATCACTTAATTATTTGCTAAAACTTTTAAACAGGTTAAGATTTTAAAGTATGGGTAGGTACCTACCTAGGTAGGTGAGAAGGAATATTTGCGTATAAAGTTAGAAAAAAGTACCCAGGTATGTAAATCCCAGTAGGTAGGTAGGTATCTTGTTACTAACGCAAACCGGGAAATTCTGTGCAAATAACAGCATTGCTTAAACGCCACGCTACCTTAAGTAAATCGATAGACCAAATATTTTTGATAATTTAATCTACGTAGGTTTGAATACTCTGTCGTATACTTAGTAGGTAAATACTTAATATTTAGGTATGTTAGGTCTTATGTACCTATACCTATTATGTTACATTAAATTACGGTGGTAGGTAATATGTTCGGTACACATAATGAATAATGATTAATATCAATGGACATCTCACGGAACGAACTAATCCCAAATTATGTGATTTACCTACCTGTGACGGCCTCGTGGTCTAGGGGTTAGCCTATTCAACTCAGATCAAAAATCCAAAATCTCAATAGCAGCTCGGAGTCTGACGGGGGGTGTGTTACCACTTCCGAGCTTCGGATGAGCACGTACTAAAAGCCGTCGGTTCCGGCAATCGCTAGAAATAGTTGATAGCCGTTATCAGGTCGATAAAATGCGGCGATGGGGAGAGAACTCGTTTAGTCAACCGACAAACCGGTGAATCGTAGTGAACTAGAAAGTCTATAGATGTTCAGTTTACTCTCCCTACCCTGGAAGAGAACCGGGCGTGATGATACTTTATATACCTACCTACCGAGGTGGTAGATTTTACCTATGTATTTATTTATAAATCCTCCATAGTCCGTTCACTCGGCAAATCAAATAAGTAGGTACCTACGTACCTACCTATCTCTTCATTGTTTCTTTTTAATTCAAAAGTTGCATAATTTTCTCAATAACAATCTGCTTAGTACCAACCTAATATAAAGTAGGTAATGTAGATGGTATTAACCTATCTAAAATGATAAAAATGTATCTCAACATCTTCATACTTGATGCTTTGCGGTCTAATGTTATCACTTGACACGTCGTCGTCAATCACTTGAGATTTTAAGCGTCCCCCTTTGGCCGATTAGGGAGCATCCTAAAAGGTTCTAAAACGATAAGCCGAAATAAAGGAATGCGGGCTGAGAAGCATAGATGCATAATATACTAAATTCACAAACTGGCATAAAGTTCATTATATTCCTTATTACAACAGCACAAGGGCTACTTTACCAAATATTTATGCACGATTTGGTATGCTCTTTGGCTGAGATGGTCGACCGTCATGGCGTTGGTGACGTCACTCGTCCAATGAGAGCTCGATCAGACGCGACGGTAGCGCCACAAGATGGCCGCCGTCGGTACGTTGCCGCCGCCTTCCTAGTTAGGCCTAATGTCAAACAACTATTTATCTTTCTGTTACAATAACGTGTATTGGAATAAAACAAAGGCTATTTTATTTATGAAAAAGTATTTGACATAAATTAAGGATAAAGGCAAATTTTGGTACATTCTTATGTGATTCGAAAAACGTTTCGACTGAGGATAAACTGACAAGGTAAGTTTTGTTTTTACTTCATCAGGATTCATACTAATAAGAATGTTTTGCCAAAATAAAAATAAAAGATTTGTTTTGAAATATTTCCGTTAAAATACCTAGGTACGTGGGTATGTTTTTGTAATTTTCAGCTATGCTTTTTTGCGTAAAAGAATGAAATAAATGAAACAAAACTGAGATGTTCTTGTAAGCTTAGATTAGCTTAGAAAAACATATTCAAATAAAAATACCTATTGTCGAATATTAGAGCTGCAAGAATCTTTTATAGAGCCTAAATATTGCTAGTAGGACTTAGGTGTTGTTGTGGTGGAATTTATTTACAAATTGTCAATTTTGACTAATACCTACCTATATATAAACAACTTTAAATGAAAGCTCTAATCGGACAGTTTTAGATATCTCGTGGCAAAAATAACATAAGTATAAATACTGATTAGTACCTACCTACATATAGATGGAACCAACATCGCTATTACCTATAGGTACTTTGTTATTTTTTTAGAGGATTTTTTAAAGGATTTTTGCTTAGAGCTACCTATAGGTACCTACCCGCCTTATAAGTAAAAGATGTAGTTTTATTTTTCCTATAAAAATTTACATCAAACTCTATACTAATATTATTCTCTATAAAATAGTTTTTATAAAGTTTAAGGAGTATCTACTTAACTACCTACCTACTACATAAAAAAAACTAATTTAGAATATGCGAATGAACCGTTATTCATACCTACATAAAAATTATTTAACGTTACCTTTCCTCCTAAGAATTTAAGCGGCTTCAGTGGCTTGTCGTAATAAAAAATGTGTATTCACCAGCTGTGAGAAAATAACATTGTTGTCGCAGTATAGACAGGTAGGTTAATTTTTTTAACGTAGTATAAATCTGTGTACCTACCTACAGGCCAAAACTTTTATTTTATTTAAGACCCTTCTTAAGAAACGACGTTTTAAAATAACTATTATTGTGTTATATGCCACCGTGTACCTAATGGATGGGAGAAACTGGTCTTATATCTACCTACCTACATACCTTATAATAGGTTTAAAGAAGCCTCAATTACCTGTAAGTATTTTTCTCCGGTGAGTAAAATATGACAATGCGATTATTAAGGCTTTGATTAGAGCTTTCAATGGGATATGAAGCATCGAAAGTTACAGATAAAAGAGAAATAAATTTGGATGCGACAAAAAGATAAATGTTGGAATTATTTTCTCGTATTAGCATTTTGTTATTGATAGGCATTAAGCAGGCATGTCCAACTCAAACTTACTTTTTTATTCAAAACAGTTAAATCTCCTTTGAAGCTAATATTTTGATTTTAAAATACTAGAAGAGGATTTTCCCCCATATTGGTCGTGCTCCTTTGAAGTAAAGACCTACTGCCGTCTTACCAGGCAGGTCGTAAAAGGCAAATGATCGACAATACGAGTCAGTCCTATCGCCTGGCTAGTAAATATTTATTTCACGAACCTACATAGGTATATACCCGTTTCAGGTCCGACAAAGATTTTGTTAATTACTGCATAGGTAGCCACATTTCAACAACTGAAGAAATAAAGTCATTAACATATTCTTTGTACAATTAAATAATTACCTTGGAAGTAAAACAGTATTTTTACTACTCAATAAAAAAGATTAATTACCTACGCTATAATGTTATTAGAACGTAACTACTAGGTGGTAGAGTTCTGCAACAACATATTCAGGTTTATCTATTAGCCTCACTTTACTCAATTCTGTCACAATAGCGTCCCTGCATAGGTAATACTGTCTCGTTCTGATTTGGAGGGTAAGGTAGCCGGTAAACTTAACCTATGTATATGGCATTTCAACCCACCATACGAATGGTAACATACCATTTACATAATCGTTGTTTATAGGCAATAGTTATAACTTATGATTGCCAGTAGAGCTATTAGTTTGTAATCTCGTAATATGTGAAAGAAATTAGATACGACAGGTGCTTATAAGTCATAATAATACAATCCGATCACTGTAAAACAATCATACAGCGATAAAAGCTGTATAAATTATTGATATCAATGTTCTTTAATACATAACTCACTGTTGGCAGAATTATTGATCCCGGTTTGCTGTTAAATTGCTTCAATTTATTGCCGCCCGCGCACCCGCCATAACAAAGTTGAGATCAAAGGCCCCCTACAAATGTGCAGCGAAATTCCACACTGCATATATGCACGTACGGGGATTAAGATGTAGTTTAACACTAAATCCCACTTATATAATAAATGCGAATCTTTTTGTGTGTTTGTTTGTAATCTATATTAATATTATAAATGCGAAAGTTTGGATGTTTGGATGTTTGGATGTATGGATAGATGGATGGATGGATGGATGGATGTTTGTTACTCAATCACGCCAAAACTACCAAACAGATTTGGATGAAATTTGGCACACAGGTAGATTATGACCTGGAATAGCACATAGGCTACTTTTTATCTCGAAAAAAACAGTCGTTCCTGCGGGATTCACCAAAAACTTTTATAATGCAGCGGGCTGCACGCAGCAGCTAGTTTTTCATAAAGACAAAACGACTTTGCTTAGGATAAACAAACAAATTTTCGGCTAATCGTGGGTGCACTGGTTGTAGGTAGGTACTTCTGCCTACCTCTTCGGGGATACATACGGGCGTGTAGATACTTTTTAATAAACAAAAAATTGGACGAATTCGAATAAAATTTGCTTCAAGTAGTCCATACTCAGTCTTAATAGGCTTTTTTTATCCATCGACCGTCCCGTTGGTCGAGTGGTTAGCGAACTTTACTATACATCCATGGGGCTCGAATTCGACTCCCAACGGGGCAAACATTTGTGTGATGAGGTTAGATGTTTGTATTTCTGGGTTTGGGTATTTATTTAAATTATATAGGTATGTAGATATTTTTATGTATTAGTATCGTTGTTTGATATCCATATTACAAGCAAATAATTTGTTTACTTTGGAGTCAGATTAATTCATGTAATTTGTCCAGTTATATTTATATTTATCCTGGAAAAAATTTTGTTCTCTTTTTTTCTGTTTTGTTTCTTTTGTTTTTCTGTATTAATTAACTAAAAGCTAAGTAGGTACTGAGATGGTAGATAGTCTCCACTGGCAACGAGCAGGTATAGCTTGTTTCTTGCGATAATTGACACCGAGCTTTGTGTGTTCATACGAGGCATGGGGGTATTAACTTAACATCATCAGAATCCGAGCTACTGTTTCGAGAACAAAACTGAAAAAAACCCATATTCGACTCGATAATCAAACCAGAAACCGCACGATTGGCTCAGATCATCATCAAAAAAGTTATTGTGATAGTTTTAAGACCAGTAGTCAGACGTTGCGAAACTACTTAAGGAAGTAGCGTTAATGTATAACAGCAATCCGTAAGGCACTAATACTGTAAAAGCACTAATAAATACTGCAGAAGAACCTTAACTAGATGACTTACAGAGCTCTAATTCCTAGTTATCATAGTGTTTGTGACACTAAGCAATTGCAAGACGATGGTGTCCACTTATCACCAAATGAGCTTCCTGTCTATTTACCCTACTAAAAATATTGTTTTAGGTATTGTAAATATATTTCGCCTGTTACGAGCCGTTTTTGTTGATAAAAAAATCAATGCTTGTCACTGTCCTGTACCGGTTTGGAGGGTAAGGTAGCCGTTAAACTTATGCACGTGGTATCACCATCCCGCCACATAGATAGTAACGCACCGTTAACACCTTTGGTGACTATAGGCGATGGTTGTCTCTTTTTATTAGGAGAGCCATCTGCTTGTTTGCTATCCTATACCTAATGTAAAAATAAAACTTTCAAGGTAATTTCAAGAACATGTTGTGTTAAATTGCAGGGTTTTGTTAAAAATTATTCTGCAAGCCTATTTCTGCACCATGATTAGTAATCAAACAATTGTGTTTGTTACATTTATAAAAATTATTAGAATAGGTATATCCTTTAAAAAATATTGATCACGTGACATTATTTATTTGATCGTCTTATGGTGGGATATCACAAAGTGGTACGGTCTCTAGCAATGCACCTATGCCTAACTATCTAGTGGATAGTTCCAGTAAAATTTATAACTCACCTTGAAAACACACAGAAGAAGACAAAGTTTGAACTGATTTCACAAAATTTTTAGCTATAGGTACATTCTTATATACCTACCTACATACAAATTGATATTTTGTTCATTACTTTTATAGAGTAGGTATGCCATTATTATATTTATTTATTTATTATCAATTAATCCACAGCATTATTAAATTATAAGATAAAAAAAGAATTATTTTACATCAAACATTAGCCAATTACGGTTTATTACTTTATACACATATCAGTTTTTTAACTCCCGGAGCTTTGCCGACTAAATTAAAATAAAACAGTAAACATATAAAATACAAAAAAAGACAAACAATATTAAAATAAAAATCCAATAATTTAAAAAAATTAAGTTTTAAAATGATCAAAGATAATTAACTCAATAACGATTAAAGATCATTATCACTTCGAACCCTGGATAACAAAATATATGCAATGTTTCGACGATCCATTTTGCGACTTATAAATAACTCAGCCAACATGTCAACAGCGGGTGTTACAATTTTCCGGCCCACTGAATGTTGATTGGGATTTAGTTCCGATGTGTGAACAGCGGCTCTCTATATAAAAGGTGTCTAAAATAATCACGTCTGTTTTGGCATGGTACTTTGTTTTATTTGTCTCTATAAATCTTGTACATGTTTGATTTTATTTTACAATTCGCGTTCTTGTTAGGCAGTTTGTTAAAGGCAAATGATTGGCCACTATGTCTGTGACTTGAAATGTGTCACTACCAAAGAGACATCTAAGTGTCTTTTTCATGACAGGATAGCCAACAAGCAGACTCTCCCGCTTAGGATAAGTAGTGTGTGATGATGTCGAGATTGATAAAACAAAGGATGGACTAATAAGAATCGCGCGTCACGTCGAATAAACAAAATGTAAATTCTTATTATTGGTCAAACCTCACTTTTATCGATCTCGACATTATCACATGCTGCTTATCCTAAAGGGGCTGAAGAAAGTGACGCTTCATGTTATCTGATCTCAGTTTTTAGTTACTTACATGGGATATAAAGTAGCCGAAGCGTTTATTCTTGATAAGGACTATAATTAATGTTATATAACATGAAAATATATTTTTATTTAGAAAAGAAATATCAGTAGGATATTGTCATTTATTAATATAAAAACGAATTGTTAGTTAGATAATCTAATTTGTTAATATAAAAAAGAAATAATAGTAAGACATTCTAATTTTTTTTTAATAAATTATATTTTTATTTAAAAAGTAAATATTTGTAAGGCAATCTTTTTATCCAATAGTAGGATACTCTAACATTTTAACAAAAAAAGAAATTAGTTTTTTAGACAAAAAATAGTAGAATATACTAATATTTTAATTAGATTATCGTATAATTAGATTATCTTATCATATTTCTTTTTATATCATTGGATAGCGAGCAGATGACAGTTTAGTTTACGTCATCAATTAGGTTGATCTTGGGAATATCAGATAACGTGTCGCCTGCGATGACATGCTATGAATCAATAACGAATTTGCATTACAAGCTTGAAATCCCAGCGATTAGCTATTCTGCACGTGTTTTAGCGTGAGTAAGTGTACACCGTCCTTATCTGTTACTGTACTGGTTGGAGAATGGAATTGTGGTTAGTTCATCTTTTCAATTGTAACTGGGACGTGTTACATGTCCGCGGTTAGCATTGGTCATTTATTATTATGTTTTCTTCATTTCCATATACCTAAATAGGTAATGTGAGATCACAGTTTGGATCGTTTTAAATAAAAAAAATTAAATACTAGCTGCAGCGTGCACCCCGCTGCATTATAAAAACTTTTTGGTGAATCCCGCGGGAACGACTCATTTTTTCGGGATAAAAAGTAGCCTTTGTGGTATTCCAGGTCATCATTTACTTGTGTGCCAACTTTCATGCAAATCCGTTTAGTGGTTTTTGCGTGATTGGGCAACAAACATCCATCCATCCATCCATACATCGAAACATCCAAACTTGCGCATTTATAATACTAGCTGCTGCGTGCAGCCCGCTGCATTATAAAAGTTTTGACGTGATTGAGCATCAAATATCCATCCATCCATCTATCCATCCATCCATACATCCAAACATCTAAACTTTCACATTTATAATATCAATATAGAATAACTAGCTGCAGCGTGCAGCCCGCTGCGTTATAAAAGTTTTTGGTGAATCCCGCGGGAACGACTCTAAACCAACTAAAAAACTTCCGAATCATGCTAAAATTAAACGTCTCTTGACGTTCACCTTCACCTGGAACCCAATCGCGCGTCACGTAGAATAAACAACATAAATTCTTCCTATTGGTCAAACCTCTCTTTTATCGATCGCGACATTATCACATGATGCTTATCCTAAGCGGGCAGGACGTCAAGATCTGAGAGAATAGGCTGACCCTTACACCACGAGATAGTCTGTACTCTATAGTATCTACCAAAACTGTTACCACTATACCTATGTGTTCGGTAAAATATCAGTTCTGTATTTCAATCACCCGGCGACATCATCAATTAGTTTTATCTTGGGAGCATCATGTTATCGTGTCACCCGCAATGGCGTGCCATGAATCAATAACGAATTTGCATTTCAAGCTCAATAGATCCCGGCGATTAGCCATTCTGCACGCGTTTTAGCGTAAACGTTGCTTGTATTACAGATAATATGCTAATTAAGACCACTAATGCCAAGCTTAGTTTTTTGTGAGAATTTCTGGAAGTCTGTGTTTTTTGATTTTAAGAATACTAATTCTAGATTTGCTTAAGAATTGGACTATTATATATTGTTAACGATTTATGCGAATCTAGAAGTATTTTGCATTTAAATAAATAACAAGTGCGAATCGGACCGGGAAACGGGTTCTGTACGACATTAAAATATTTAACACTAAATATGTAATTCTTTTTAAGTTTGCTAAATTTATCATTATTTTTTGATTTGCTAAACATGTCACTAACATAGTGACTACTAGTGGTAGAGTTCCGCAACGTCTCATCTTGGTTTAGTACCTACCATCGCTATACCTACGTATTCGTTTCGCAATTGCGTCAGGGCTTGTCACATCACTGTCGTGTTCCAGTTTGGAGGGTAAGGTAGCCAGTAAACTTATGCATGTAGCATAACTATCCCGCCACACGAATAACAACACATCGCTTCTTTGCTTCAATAACGTGTTATCTTAAAAAACACAATTTTACAGTAGAGCATTTTTTAATTTACAATATACCAAATATACCATGGTTACTCAGTCTCTCTCACTCATTTAAGTTCGGTATTATTTGCGTCAGACAGACCGCGTTTTTAGAGAAAATAAAATCAAACACGGAGATTTCAAATATCAAATTTAAAAAAAAACTGAGTTTTCAAACTTGTCACGTTATTGAAGCAAAGAAGCGACATCATTAACATCTTTGGTATCTAAGGCGATATTCATCTTTTGCAACAGCAGATTCGTCTGCTTGTTTGCTGTTGCTTGTTGTATATCGTTTGCATGTGTTGCCATTATTAAGAAAGAGCAAAAATGGTAGAAAAAATCATGCATGATACTAAAGGGCGACCCATTTAATATAATGCATGGTGTTAAATGGGGGGATTTTTCAATTTTTACTTTCCTTTACGGTTCAGGAAATAAACTCCATTAACAGACGGACGGACGAACAGTGAAGTGCCCAGAGATTTCCATAATTTAACTTTTCGTTAGTTCTTGTGCCACGTGTTTATTGTAACACCGGACCACTAAATTATGACATTACATACTTCACCGTTCATGCAATTGTTTTAAAAAGGGGTACAAAGTTCTCCCTTCACGTATTAGTAAACAGTATAGTATAATAACGTTAAAGTCAAAGCAATATTAATTTATTTTAATTGATTATTACACCAAAAATTGGAATCGATTACGGAAATGTTACCTTAGCTCGAGACTTACTTTCAAGGATTGCATTTCGAAATGCACCGTGTACGATCAGATATAATCTGAGTACAGTTACTTTCCCCGTAAGGGCACGGCCAGAATAACCGTGTAATTCTGTTGTCTCTGTGCCATCGGAGTAGGCAGTAATGCGAGACTACCGCCTACTAGTTTTGTGTGTTTACTTACAAAATACGAGCTGTTGTCTGTGGGTTCGTTCTTTGAGGGTAAAACATAACTTTTTGCTGCGACATTGTTCTTTATGGGTAGAATACTAACTGCTGGCTGTGGATTTGCTCTTAGTAGATATAATATTTATTTATTCATATCCATGCACAACAAATATGTACATAGGTTTAACTTAACGCCTAAGGGCATTCTATACTAGCCAACCTCATGAAATCTATACATATAATAAAGGAAAAGAAAAATATAGGAAAGTCAAAACTGTACATTGAATATTTTTTTAAAGAATACTTGGGGCGTGATCTACAGTCGATATCGAAGCCAAAAATATAGTTTTTAGAATTTTTGTCTGTTTGTCTGTATGTATGTCCGGGCTAAACTCAAAA
>DWBA01000348.1:0-14048 GCA_018236825.1 Apodemia zela | reverse complement strand
ATAATCGTGACTGTGATATTTATAAGAAGAACATAAGTTTAGGAATTCCTACTATGTTTAAGAATTTGATAATATTTATATTTTAGTAAACACTGAGTTTATGTCGTTTAAGATAAATGATGATTCTATTGTTGTCTAGGTAATTGATATGTTCTATTATTTGCAATTTACAAATTAGAATCCAAAAATTGTTGGCGAAACAGTATTTTTTTTAATAAATTCCAAAAATTTTGAAAAAAGTGTTTTTCAACATAATTTCGATATTTTTTCAACCAATATTTTTTGACCTACAATATTGTAGTGCTTAAAAACTACGTCGAATGCAGTTTCAAAAATCAAAATGGGATGAAATTTCAATAGTTACAGCTTTTCAAAATTTAAAATTATGTAGTTAACAGCAAACTTTTTTTAAAAATAACTTTCAGTCTAACAGGTATACTGATTGATTTCAAAATCTAATCAGCTCTATTACTTATAAATATTGCGTCAAATACCGTAAATTGAATCAAAATAGGTTGATTCGTTCGGGATTTAATAATGGCAAAAAATTAAAAAAGAATGTCATTTCTTAGACATTTTTCATCCCATTGATTTTATAGCCAATAAAATATTTTAAAACTCAATAATTGCCTTGAATATCATTTAAAATATCAAAATCGATCATAATTTTGAAAATCAACAGCTTTTCAAAGATTAAAATACCGACATTTCTACAAATTTTAAATGTTTTGCTCCTTTTCGCTTAAAATACCTTAAGCGGGAAATTTCAAGGATGCCCTGCAGCAGAAAAATTGTGAACTGGTTGACAGTTCATAATTTTTCTGTTTATTTTTAATATCAGTAATTTGTTTTACTATAGACGAAATTAAGAGTTCTTAATTAATTTGTATAAGAATTTTATAATTGTTTTAAATTTTGATGAATAAGTAAATAATTATTGTGCTAGGCTTACTTATCAACATAAAAATATAGTTCCTTAAGCAATAAAAGCTGATATTTTAAGAGCTTTCTTATTTTTCGAAAATATTCGAATAGGACTGAAAAAAATTCGAATATTCGAAAATCAAAACTATCGAATTTTTGCAATCCCTAAATTTAGACTGAACAACCTCCTTCAGTATGTACAATCTTTTACCAGTCACCCTGTATAAATAAAATAAAAAAGATAAAACATTCACTTTTTTATGTGTTATGTGAACGACTGTACTATATACAGTTTCTTAGTACGGGGTTAATTTGCTTCCTCTATAACTGGCACTAACAATTTCCGTATTTACCAACTATATTGAACGATAAAATAAACTGGTCCCACAAGTTGTGGCATTTTCAGAACAAGAAAAATACATTACTTGAATCTGGCTTTTAATTTGAAATTAATAAGTGTATTAAGATGATATAATTATAAAAGTTATGTGGGAACTAATTAGACGTTCAATTAAATTATTTTAAGAATTTGAACACATGTCTACTTTTTAATTTCCTTGTAGCCTAACCTATCAATCACACAATCAATCAATCGTATTGCTACAAATATTATACACGCGTACACAAACATGTTACATTGTTGGTATATTTCAGATATTTGGCCACAACTGGGATGCAATTTTTTTATAAAATAGTGGTAGCCTATTCGGTTCAGATCATGGAGACCTATGAACAATTACCTGTACAAAAACAGTATAACAAAAGTAAAACAAAAGTGTTATTGAGATTTATTTCAGGGTTATTTTCAATGGCGCAAATTTCAGTGTAATCTCGGAGACTAATCGAAGGCACGGCACGAGAGTGTTAGCTCGTGATGTGTTAACACCTTGAAGTTTATGTATTAAGTGAGCTGGTTAAGTATTAGTAATTAATATGATAAAGCAGGCGTGAAGCTGGGTAAAGCTCGGGGTTTCTTGGACTTTTGTGTCTCTGACGATTGATTAAATAGATGGATGAACGAAATGAATGAATATATATTTTTTTAAATCATAAGATAGCAAACAAGCAGATGGCTCTCGTGATGGAAAGAGATGGTAATTGTGCGTTGTTACCCCTGTGGGGAAACCTTAATGCAACATGCATAAGCACTACCGGCTACTTTACCCTCTAAACCAGCACACGGTAGTGACAAGCACTGACACTATTGTGGCAGGGATAAGTAAGGCGGTGATGCTAGATCCGGTCGAGGCAATACAGAATTCTACCATCTAGTAGCCACGATGGTATTGACTCTCCTAACCATTCTTTGGCCTCTTACGAACTGCCAGGCAGGGCGGCATGTGGTCTATTCTTCAAAAGAAGCCTTGACTAACATGGGGTAATTATTCGCTATTAGTACAAATTGTACTATTATGTATTCTGGCCTATTAGCAAGAATATGGGTATTTCCGGAGTCGCAATAATAAATGAACGAATAAATAAATAAATTATTAGTTAGTAACAAATTAGTATCTACAAAGTGATACTAATTGCTCGTTATTAGCAAGAATATGGGTATTTCCGGAGTCATAGTGATAAACTATTAGGTAGTAGTAAGAATATGGGTAAACCACAGACCACATGAATACTTATAGACACGGCATTGGGAAGGAAACGTGTCGCCGCGTATATGAGCAAACGCGTCTATCACTGTCAAAATTGTCATACATTTGTGACATGTATGTGTATCGTGAAAAATTTACATAAACCATGTTGTACTATTTAAACGTGCCGTATGAGACGAAAAGGTTTAAAAATTATCCTTGAAGTGATTTTATTTGATCGGTAAGTAGTATAATTCTGTATTTCCGGAATTAAATGCAAGCCACACTGACAAACGAAGAAATTGCATTGAAAGGCGTATGCATTTAATCCGTGGGGTAAACTCTTTAAAAAAATATTACAACGTCGGAACAAATTAGTATCTACAAAGTGATACTAATGTAGTAGATAATAATGTAAGTATGCGATGAGTTCATTCCTTTATTTAAATGACATGTTTTATGCGTAAGAAATTGTACTATTAAGTATGTATTCTGACGCGTAAGTTAAAAAAAGTAACCACATAAATATCATTGCGCCTATGAACCCATTTGGCTTAGATCATGAGATTGCGGGTTTGATGCCAGGGTCCACAAAAGACAAGAGTTTTTGAGAGATTTTTGGGTTATCCTAATTTGAAATAAAATTAATTTGGGTTATCATAATTTGAAATAAAATCTGCAAGGATCGTGATATATGGCACTCGATTCTCTCTGCCTACCCCGAGCTCTGGCGTGAAGATATGTATGTACTAAAATCTCAGTAGAAGCTTGGCCTAGTGGTCTTGTTTTAACACTGAGACTCGAATGAGCATCTAAAGCTGTCAGTCGAGGTATCTTAAGAAATAAGCGATAGACGTTATCAGATCTGTAAATAAGCAGCGATAAACATCATCGTTTATCTCACCAAACCGGATAATCGTGTAAAACTGAGACGTCTTTTGGCGTTCTGTTTACACTGCCTACCACGCAAAGGAATCAGCATGACGGTTCTCTATATTTAAGACTTTAATCACAGTGATTTCATTACCGTAAGCCCGTTCAAACCGGTGTCCTAACATCTGTAGACGACGAATATCGGTCAATGCTACAATCACTTCGTGGATCGAGCTTCAGCGTTGATAATGTAAACACTTCGGTAAACCGGTTGTCTGACTGGGGCACTAAACGTCCTTAATACAACCTATATAATGTTAGCCATGTGGTCCAAACTTAAGGTCAACTAAATATATTTTTGAGACAATTCGCATTTGATAACTTCAATGGAAAGATTTTTAATCTAATTCAAATATAGACAATCAAATGCAACAATTATTCTATGCAACAACCTATATAATGATACCCATGTGATTTAAGGGTAAATTCAACCAAGCATAAGTGTCACATCAATCACATTTTGCTAATTTCGATGATATGAGATGAGATGATAAAATTTTTCAATCAAATCTATCTAATACCTTTCAATGAGCAATTCTTTTATATTTATACTAGCTGTAACGTGCAGTCCGCTGCATTATAACAGTGCCGGGATAGAAAGTAGCCTATATGCTATTCCAGGTCCTCATCTACCTATGCGCCAATGGTAGATGCGCTTTTTTAAGAACTATTTTTACAAAAAATCTTTATTTTACTTACAAAAAATAATGGTGCTATTTTAAGAACTGGAATTTTAACTTAATTAAAAAATAAAACCATAGTAATTAACATCAATATTTTAACTTTTGCCATGCTCAGTATGAAATATTTTTTTTAATTTTCGTGCTATTTTTTTATTATAAATAATTTTGTTAAAATATCAAACATGAAATACCAGTCAATAAACAACTGAGTTATGGTCACATGAAGCCGAGCAGTCCATACAATGTGGTCAAATCCCTTTAGTACCTATGCAGGGCGTTAGGTTTCATTTTAAGAAAACGACGTTTTACCAAATAAAAAACCAGCAAAGCTTGGTCAGGTAGGTACTAAGGGTCCTTTAAAGGCAAAGGTATAGGTATATAGGTATATAGTATTGCCTTTGCCTTTATATAATAATGTATATAATGTTATATATGTGGTCCAAGGCCAGCCAAATATAATCGTAAAACTTTGATCATTTGGTGGTTTTGCATGGTAAGTTTTCCGGGAGTTTTGCAAATTTTTTTTTTATAAATTTTGATTTTATAGATTTTTTCGACAAAAACTGTCATGGGCCATTTTATACAATATGGCGGCTAGCAGCAAAGACTCGAGGTGACAAAGTTAAAATTCGTAGAGAACACATCAAAGTCTTTGAAAATACCAAAAAACCCCTAAATACCTCTATTAACCGGTATTTTTTAAACCGGTTTCAAGCCCTGGTATGCGACATTACATCCTCGCCACACTGACATCAACGCACCATTAATATCTTAGGTGCATATAGACTACAGTTGTACCTTTCTATGAGGACAACTATCTGCTCGTTTGCCATCCTATGATATATGAAAAAAAGCATTAAATTACAAAACGTTGCTTTTATAACGTATTCAAATAGCAAGCGAAATTGCCATGAACTTAGAAAGCTCGTGGGCCGTAGGTCATGACAAGCTTTAATTATAAGGAGGCTTTTGTACTTCAATGTTTTCAAAACATGGGCGATGAAATTATATTGAACCATAGATTTAGTATACTCTAAGATTGGCTATGCGTCAGAGTCAGAGCACAGCCAATCTCGTTAGAGCGAGATAGACAGACGAGACCATTCACGTACACATTTATCGGCCTGTAACGGCCTAAACGTTTGTAGTAATGTACATAAACCTCACTTTTTCGGATGCATTTAAATTATAAAGTGTTAGTAAGTGTTTATAAGAGTGATCGGTCATGGTTACGCGTGCTGTACCTGGATGTAACTCATCCAAGAAAGAAAATGAGATTTCACACACGCACATAAATACAAACATGTTTTAGTCTCGCTTGACTATTAAGGTTTCCAATTTAAATCTTTGTATGTATTGAACTAAACAATATTATTCATATATTAATTACTATAAAACAGTGTGTATACTTATGTATGCAGGTAAGATGTTATACTTTAGTTTTGTTAGGTATATGCCTACCTAGGAAATATTTAAAAAAAGTTGAAAAACAATTTTCAAAATTTATTTCAATCCAATTTAAGTTATAGGACATTTATGATAATATTTATTAATTGATGATTTAGTTTATATTGTAGGATTCAGAAGGCTCTTGATGAAATAAAACAACAGGCACCTATAGACACTAAAGATCTGCGTTGTCATCTGTTATGAAAAATCTGTGGTGTAACACTCGCGCATCACGTTCGTAATATCGAGGTGAGAGAGAGGTTGGGATTGTATTGATGTAAAATGAGAAAGGGCATGGTCCGTTAGAACGGACATGCTGAAAGATTGACATGAACGGTTAACAAAACAGATATACAATTCGAATTCAGATGGATGTAGGTACCGGGGAAGACCAAGACCAAAGAGTATATAATCACTACGTGACCAAGACTGACGTACCATGATAAAATTAGTCGGCTGCTGTTCGAAGGTGGTGTCTAGAGTCTCCGTAACTAAGTTAGGACGAGGAGAGTTATGAATGTGGGGGAAGCAAAGCAAGTCTGTCTGAACCGTGATGTATGGCATTCGATTCTCTCTGGCTACCACGTAAGGGATCTGGCGTAAAGATATGTTGTGTGCGCGCACATCAGCGCACTGGTAGTATCTTCACGCCCGTATCCCAAGTAAGAGGTAGGCAGAGGTACATGAAGTGCGCCCACGATTAGCAGAAGATACTCGGTCCCAATGTAATACGTGGCTAGCCTATCGCCAACCGGGCACTTTTCCAATCCCGAGCAATGTTGATTTTTTCAGAAACTGAAAACACATTTTTTTAATTGCGCGACCCGGGAATCTGACTAGGGACCTCGTGTGGTCAACTCCGACACTGGACCACTAGACCACAGAGCGATTGCACTGGTAGCTAACGGTAACCTAATTCAGAAATGGTGCCATGCTGGCAACTGGTGCTGTGTAGTTACGTTACGATGCAATGACCATAAAAGCCAAAAATTGGTGTGATCGTGTCATTAAATCATGTGCAAAGATAACGCAACAAAGCCACACCTAAAGCGCCACGACTCAACATTGACATCATGTTTTTAAAGATGCTTAAAGAGTCTATGAGATTAAAATACTGTGTGGGCGCCACATAAGGCAATAGTGACTGTTATTTGGTAACCAAGCTAGTTGGATTTCTTATACCTGAATATTAATAATGACTAAAATTTGGTTTTAAATTTATAAATATTAGATGACGCTATACCGAATTCCTAGATTGATTTTAAACCTACTTCTTAAGAATGGAGAAGATTCTTTATTCAGCTGTATTTTTTTTATATCCTAAGATAAAAAGCAAAGCAAGCAGATGAGCCTACGTACCTATTTTAACTAATAATTGTCTTCTTTAATAGTTTTTCTATTTTTCATTCATAAATATTTGGTACATTTATACAAGGGTGTCATTATACTCAAGTACTGGCTTCAAAAAAATGTCCCGACTAGTGAGGTTGTGTATTGAACAAAGCGGAGCACACTTTGAGCCGTTTCTGTGAATTTGAATTTGAAAGTGTTCCTTTAAGTTGTTTCGTTGGGTTAGGTCTTTTAAATATTTTGTCGTTCCGCGAATTAGGTAGAAATGTAGGTACATTCTTTGTAATTTACTCTTTAATTTTACTGAAATAGGGTTTGCACATCAGTGACAATTATATTTTTTTGGGGTATATTATACAGCGTTACTACGGTTCTTAAATTTTGTGAATGGACTCGTTATAAGGCCCCATTAACCCTCCTTTCGGCGTTACGGGTAGTTTTGTAATATCCTGTATATATATATTATAATTATTTCATATCTCAATGCAATATTTGCTTTTATCGGCAGGTAAACTCAGAAATGAAGACGAAGAAACGCTTCTTTCAGCTCCATCAGAAATAGTACCTGAACGAATAACGACAACTTCAACTGCAGCCCCGACAAGATCACCATCCACAATAAGCGACATTAAAATTGAAAATGTAACCAGCACTGAAACAGCTACTGAAATAAATGATCCAATAGTTCCTGCCACTGAAATTATAAGACCAAAGCCTAGGCTACTGAATTTAGGAGTAGATGATTTGCAAAACTTTGCTAATGCTTTACACAATCAGAGTCTTGCCAATGAAAAGAAAGGATCTACAGATTTAAGTGACGTTAATTTAGACGGAGAAGATGAAGAAGATTCAAGAATTATAACGAATGATCCGAAACAGAAACACATACCAGATAAGTTTTATTCAAATCTGCAAGCGCCATTTCATCCTCTTTTGAACGTGGATCGGTCGGAAGAAGTAGAAACGTGCAAAGACAGCGATATTAACTACAAGGTAATTATCTATACTAATATTATAAAGAGGAAAGATATGATTGTTTGTTTGCATTGAATAGGCTCCGAAACTAGGTACTGGACCGATTTCGAAAATTCTTTCACCTTTAGAAAGCTACATTATCCAGGAGGGACATAGACTACTTTTTTACCCGACTGAGCAAAGAGAAATAATGTTTTTGGGTCACGCGAACGAAGTCGCGGGGAACTGCTACTAAAATATATTTGTGTACATAGACTTTTGCGTTATTATTCTAAGTTTGTGTATTTATTTTGAACTAATTTTAAAGATAAAAATCGTACCATTCATTAGTGCTGTTTCTTTTTCTGAACCAAATTTGATGCAAATATATCTGGCTGATCCAAATATACAAGCAAATTTTACGTTTATGTGTTTTTATATGCCTGCTTCGTGGTTAAGGGGTTAGCCTATTCGGCTCAGATTATAGTCCCGGTTTCCCTCCTCCTTGGATCTGGCGGGTGGTGTGTTACAAGTCCCGCGTCTCGGATGAGCGTATAAATCTTTTGGTCCCGGTTATCGATAGAAATATACGATAATCATTATCAGGTCAGTAAAACGCAGTGATGGGAATCACAAGTCATCTCGCCAACCGACAAACCGTAAAATCGTGGTGTACCGGAAAGTCTATAGACGTTCGGTTTACTCTGCATACCCCGCAAGGAACTTGGGCGTGATGAGGATACTTTATCGAATATAAAGAGTTCAAAGTTAATATAATGTCGTTATTAATTTACTAGTTATTAATGTAATTGCTGTAGTTTTGGGTGAAAAAAAATTTAAAGCATAAGTTTTAGGTTAAATTTGTCGTTAAAGCACTATTCTTTGTTCAACGTGGTCGTTGTGTAATGAACAAGATATAATTAATAAAGGACATCCCTAGAGACCGTTACATCTTATTGAATACACCATGCAAATACACATACAAAAAGTATTTTCACGCCCGTATCCCTGAAGAGGTAGGCAAAGGTAGAACCAGTGCACCCACGATTAGCCGAAGATACTCGGTCCCACAATGTGATAGGTGGCTAGCCTATCGCAAACCGGGCACTTTTCCAATCCCGGGAACGTTGATTTTATCAAAAAACTAAAAAAAACACTTTTATTTTAATTGTCCGACCCGGGAATCGAACCCGGGACCTCGTGTGGTCAACTCCAACACCGGATCACTAGACCACAGCTATCATATTATCTATATTAATATTATAAATGCGAAAGTTTGGATGTATGGATGGATGGATGTTTGTTCACTCAATCACGCCAAAACCGCTGAACGGATTTGGATGAAATTTGGCACACAGATAGATGATGACCTGGAACAGCACATAGGCTAGTTTTTATCCCGAAAAAATTAATTGTTCCCGCGGGATTCACCAAAAACTTTTATAATGCAGCGGGCTGCACGCTACACCTATTTATACTTTATTGCTCAAATAGGTACAAAGGCGTAACTTAATGCCATTAAGCATTTCCTCACATAATTTATTTATTTAAAATTTATGCACAAACATGTACATAGGTGGACTTAATGCTACATGGCACGCCCGGTTCCCTTGCGGGGTAGACAGAGTAAACCGAACGTCTATAGACTTTCCAGTTCATCACGATTCACCGGTTTGTCGGTAGGTGGATGAGTGGTGATCCCCATCGCCGCATTTTACTGACCTGATATCGATTATCGAATATTTCTAGCGATAACCGGGACCGATGGCTTTACGTGCTTATCCGAGGCTCGGGAGTGGTACCACTCCATCACCACCAGACTCCGAGCTGCTACTGCGATATTGGATTTTCGATTGGATTAAAACCTCAATAAGCTTTCCCGACCCTCGGATCGAACCCGGGACCTCATGATCTGAGCCGAATAGGCTAACATCTAGACCATGAGGTTGTATAAATTTTTAAAAAGATTTACAAGTAGAAACTTAAAACATTTTTATTGCCAAAATTATTGACAAGCATCCTGATAGATCCTGAAAGGTGCCTGATTTGGAATCAGTAAAGGCATCACTTTTTTGAAACAGAAAAATTCATAAAAAAAATATCAATTGAAATGTCAAATTTTAATGATATACCTACATCCCAGTCTAAAATTTACAACGCATCTTGTGTTGTTGATATGTTTAGACTAAACTTACATCAGATAAGAGAGAATAAACTTTATCAGAACAACATTTTGCTTTTTTCATATTTATTAACTATAAAAATATCTATGTTAGTTTGTTTGTCAATTGCATACCATGGACACGACAGTCACCAGAAGGCCAGTTTACTTATTCTAAAACGGAACTGTTTAATAAGTTGCATCACAACGCCTATATATAAAAACGGTACTAACTCTAAATATGAATAAACGTCAACATCAACATTGTACGTTTATTTACAAACATAAAAGCTCGGCGTGTGCTACCAAAACGGACACATATACACGGTACGAGCACTCAAATTAAATCTGGTCGCAGGCACCCTTGTTCATAAAAGTATACGTGATTTCTGAACTCGGATAGAGACGCTTCCTGCCCGCGCGTGCTAAGAAAGCTTCCCTTAAAGAAAGCTTCGCACGTGTGCTTAAGTTTGAGTCCACCTGCGCGCGCGCAGCCCGAACTATAATGCCCGAGATACAAACGCTGGCAGAGTTCATCACGCGTTCGTCGAGATGTGTCGTGCTTGAAGCGTATCATCTCTGAAAGCCATGGGACCCCAGTTTGATTACTGTCTTCGTGCTACCAGTGAGTTTTATTAATTTAACTTTGTGCTTGTAAGGCGGATATATACCCGCCCGCCTAATTCATTTCATGAACTGCGATTGTAAGTTTTTTATTATTAGATTTGGTTTGTTTTATTATGAGTATTTACATAATGCTTTATTTTATATTTGTAATGTGTGAGGATATTGTTGTAAATTATAAACGTGACGTATCTTGATTTATTGTATCCAAGTGTTGACGTATTCCTGGAATCGGTCTGATAAATAGTGATATAAACAAAGTGAATAAACTTTCATATTGGCTGTATTTTGTATTGTATTGAGGTGTATGAAATCGTATATTTTAACGGATGAATCGTAATATCTGAATGTGTAACTTAATAGAGAATTATATAATCATAATATTATATAAAATAAAAGAACTTATAAATAATATATAGTCAGTATTGAAAAGTATTTGTGTCAGGCTGAAAAATGCAAAAAACCTAGTGGGTAAACAAAATATTTTAGAAAAAACAATTTGTAAGCCGGTTGACACTGCAGGTCATTCCTGAAACTTAATTCAGATATTTTAAGCTCGACGCAGCCAAAACTATTCTTGAACATAGATTTTTGAGCTCAAAGAGTAGGCACAAAATTCTAAAGTTTTTTAAAAATGTCAGAATTTTAATTTATTTGAAGTTCAGGCTTTGTTTTTAAAATAAATTGCTAATCAATTTCGATCTTTTGAATGCCACGCAATTTTTAAGCTCTAAAAAATTGTCTTAGCTACACAGTCATCAGGTTGAAAAATTACAATTTTTTTTTTATTTTCGACAAATCCCGAAAAAATCACATTTACCTACTCAGTTATTTGACTCAGTTTTTTAGGTAGAAAAGCTAATTAGGTTTTGAAATCAATCAGTATAATATTCTGAAAGTTATTTTAATAATATGAAGTACCTAAATAAGTTTGTTGTAAACAACATAATGTTATTATTTAAAAAGCTGAACTGAACTTTTGAACTGAACTTTTGAAAACTTGATTTGGTTTTGATTTTTGTAACGGCATTTGACGCAGTTCTTTGAAGTTCTAAAATTTTATACAGGGTCAAAAATCGATTAATTAAAAAGTATCAAAGATAAGTTTTATTTTAAATTTTTTCGTGCAAGATTTTGATGCAATTTGTGGCATAAGATACAATTTTTAGGGAAAAAAATTGTAATTATTGGGGTCATTAACCTAGAAGTTATTTTAAAAAATTTCTTATAATCTCGGTCTAGATTTTCAGAAAGTCTAAATTTGGCGGAACCTAATCGAATATCTTCAGCCGGATTTCGATCGGTCAAGCCATTCAAAAGTTAGACCCTAGTCGGAAAAGGTTCCTAGGACCTCAAAATGTGGAGATCTGGCGAAAATTAGATTTTTGAAAATCAGGGCAAAATCAGCAACTTAAAGATTATCGAATATTTTTAGCGACACACATAGGAGGGATGCCTCGCATACTGTTGAGGCTCTCCACCAAATATAAGCCCTTTACAATTAGCCAGGCATCTAGGACAGTAAAAAAATATATAATTTCAATAACTTCGGGCTGTGGAAATTGTCAAATTATATTTTTTTCGTTATTCTTAGATAATTTCCTTCAAAATAAAAGAAAATGCAGACGCGCTCAAAAATGCCGAGACAACATTTTCGTTGCCACTTTGTGGCCCTCCCACTACCTTACGCTACGCTCAAAACGACGGATTTTTTTTAAATTTACGCTCGCAATTAACTCACCATACCTTAATCTGACGCGCGTCAGTGTTTTCATGTCACTGTCTTTTTTATATTTTTTATCTATACCTACTTTTTTCCCTGCCATTGAAATGAACATCATTATATAAACTTTTATTTTTCCTATCACCTATTTTACAAAATCTAATAGACCCCTCGATGCTCGAGTAAATATACACATTTAGCATCTTATAGGCTCCTCTACTACAAGCGAGCTTGTTCTTGTAGTGGTTGATTCAGTCGCTTCTCACTCTATCAAAAAGCATACTTAATTTCAATTTGATATATCTACATATTATATATCAGTATCACATTATATCAATAATTATATTAACTAATATCTAAAATATTGTATTGAGTATAATGCACCTCCATCGTAATATGGCTATGTGGATTGTCACACGGCCACAAATTATAATATAATATGACTGGACAAATTACACAAACTGATCTAACCCCAAAGTAAGCAAATTATTTGCTTGTGATACGAGCGTTAGTTAACGATAATACATAGAATTACATATATTAATACTTTTATATATTTAATAAACACCCAAACCCTCCGGATTTTCCCTGCCGGGAATCGAACCCGGGCCTCGTCGCTTCGTAGTTAAGTTCGCTAACCACTCGAGGCGGTCAACCTACAATACCAACCTACAAAATGCGGTATACATACAATAGTTAGTTTTGCAAGTATAGTGATGATAAACGCATCGTTGTTTTCGTATTATAGTGCAGATTTGTCGAATATATATGTATTTCATCGCTATACGTGAAGTTGTTTGAGTAAGAGAGAGAGACGAGAGAGAAATGTATTTTTGAACGATTATTTTGTACCAAAAAAGGTTTATTCTGAGGGTAATTATAAGCGCTTATTCGATAGGCATCATTAGCTTTTTGAGTTAAAGCTCCCCTGTGTACTTTTTTAGGTAAAAAGGAGGGATCCTTTTTAGCTAAAAAATTTTGATGGTCGAATTTCAACCACCGGGTGATCTAAATATTTTATTCTACGAACTATGCGATGAGTATTTTCTCACGATTGTAATCATTTTTAATAATAGTATAATGTCCTAAAGCGTAGCTATTATGTGTCATTTAGTTTTTGTGTTGCCACATGTTCTAAGGGACAATCCATCCCGCCCTCTTAGATACAGTTACGGTAACTATCACAGATGCGGGCTCAAAATTCATCTCATTTTAAAGCAAAACTATAAATATCGCTGCAAAAATATTCACCAAATCAGTTTAGTATATATTGTAAGTAACATCATACTTTTATAACTGACTTGTACTTTTAAAACTTGACTGCCTCGTTGTGTAGTGATTACCCTATTCGGCCAGATCATAAGAGTCCCTGGTTTGATCCCTAAAATGAGTAAAAGTGTTGTTGAGATTGTCAGGATGACGGACATTGAGGCGACCTCACTTTTGTGAAGGTTAATGGCCACACACAAGGATGGAAAAGGAAAGATCTTCCCAGCCAGGTAAGGTATACTGTCTGCCTCAGGCAGTATACTTAGCTGACTGAAGCTAGGAGTCTGACGGTCTCGACTATTGAAAGAAACACGCCTAGTGGTTATCAAACCAGGGACTCTTATGATCTGGGCGAATATGGTTATCACTACACAACGGGGCAGTCAAGTTTTAAA
>DWBA01000347.1:0-14071 GCA_018236825.1 Apodemia zela | reverse complement strand
TAAGCAGTATTTGTGTGAAAGAGTAACAAACATCCATACATCCATACTTACAAACTTTCGCATTTATAATATTAATATAGATATTATATAACTGTTAAATAAGCTAAATCGTCGTTACCTCAATATTACAATTGACTTGTCGTTCTGTTCTGATTTAACTTCAATAAAGAATAGTCACATAAGTGGATTTTATAATTTGGTTCTCTTAAACTCAACACCATCCAACGAGCACACCACGCAACTCACAACATGGCGACCCTGCCAGGATCAACGGGCTATCTGCCAACGCTCTGCCTACTTACGAGCTGCTGTTCCAGCTGGGTGAGCCGTTTCATAGCATTATTTTGAAAAAAAAAAGATATGGGTAAATCCCAGAGTAAGGAGGAGGGCATCATAGCCCAGACCGCCTCGGGTGGAGACAACAATTCGCAGTTGGATCAGGTCCACGAGACTTTAAAGTCCAATAACGTGGTGATGAGCGGCACACTAGGCCTCATATTTTTGGCATTTTTTTTGTTGCTGGGGTATATTTGTACCGAAAATGCCATCACAGCTGGATGCGTGAGGAGCTAAGGAAGCAGAGGGTCCTTCGCCCGTCGGCTAATACAAGGAGCCCAAAACCCTGCCCTTACAGCGGATACATCGGTGTATTCTACAACTTCGAAAGTCAAGTGAGTGGTTAGTGTAGTGATGATGATAAATTATTAAAAGTATAAATAATTAAAAGTGTTCATAATATGTGCGCATGACCTTGCCCGGAGCGTTGTATCGTCGCGTCAGTGAAATATGACTACAATTATATGGAAACGCAGGCATTAGGGTTCCGCATTGGAATAATAATGTTATTATTTTACTGCTGTTCCTTTTGATGGTGTTTGATGGGTAAAAATATGATAAGAAATAATAATAAATGAATGTTTATTTTTAGCAAAAGATTATTAAGAAATAAATACATCGATGGTTAAAAAAAAATAACGTAAAAAAATGATAATATATAAATAAAATAAAATTAAAATAATATCTCTCTATGTTAAATGGAGGATAAATTATTAGAAATATACATTGAATTAGATAAGATTAAGGAATATATTTGCAAATTGGGACCTAAAAGAATGAATTAAGAATAAATGAAGCTAACTTGCTTAATAATAAGTTTGAAGAATTTGTGCAACTTTTACCTTCGTCTGTCTCTAAGGAAACGTTAGGTATTTGTATTAATATAAGAAAAGTTTATTCTAAGATTTTAAATTATAAGATTCCTAACAAAATGTCAGAAAATTTTTGTTTAAAAACGGCGGTAAGCCTGTTGCCGAAAATGAACGGTGATCAGTCCGTCTCTCGAGATCTAATTGATGCTATTGAATTATATAATTCGATGATTGGTAATGATGGTAAGCAGTTGCTCATTGATTTTATATTAAAAACGCGAATTTCAGATAGTGCCAAAATGAGATTAAAAACGGAATATGCTGATATAAATTCTTTACTAAAAGATATACGTTCTAGTTTATTGACTATTAAATCTGACACATCCCTCCAAGCCCAATTGCAAAGTGCTAGGCAAGACAACAAATCAATCAAAGAATTTGGTATCGACTATTAGTAGACCTTACTATTTCTCAAACCAACGATGACCCTGCTGCGTATAAGATACTGCGGCCAATAAATGAGAAAAATGCCGTAAAGCGTTTCGCAGAAGGTTTGCAAAGACAGCGTTTAGGCACAATTATTACGGCCCGAAATTCTACTCAGCTGAAGACGAGATTAGTTCTCGCCCTGAAAACGTCGCATCCTACTCGCAATCTAGAAATTATAATTCGTTTAGAGGTAGAAATAATTATAATCGTTTTTAAAATCTTGCTCAAAATTATTTGTCTAGGTCTAACATGCATAATAATTACTATAACACAAATAAAAATAGTTATTTTAGACATAATACAGTTCATGGCAATAACAGACCGCATTCTTATTATCGTGGAAAGTATGGTCAGGAAAATGGCAGTCGTAGCTCGCAATATAATAGTAATAATAATAGAAGGTATAATATTTCGAGGCTAATGAATCATTTTACGGAGAATAGTTCAACGACGAAGAGGTTGATTTAGAGATAAATTGTTTTTACCTTAATATTACAATTGACTTGTCGTTCTGTTCTGATTTAACTTCAATAAAGAATGGTCACATTCATCAAGTGGATTTTATCATTTGGTTCTCCTAAAATCAACACCATCCAACGGGCACACCACGCGACACACCACACATGTCGTTTAATCTTACAGTAAGTTCTGTACATATACAAGTTGACAAATGACACGCTGATTTACAGAGATGAAATATTTAAAATAAAACTCATTAGAAACATGTTTAACGTAGGATTCACACCCTATAAGTGATTTATAAAATACAAAATGCTTCAAATGTCACCTGTTATAAAAATCACACACTACCCCGTGTTGATCTCTCTCGAATCTCCCATTCTGCCAAGCAGTTCGTAAAAGGCGAACGATTGACTATACAATTCACTACCATCGTCACGATGTACTAGGCGTAGAGCTCTGCAACTTCTCGTTCGTATCTGGTTTGCCTACTCCCGCCGCAACAGCGTCATGTCACAGGTCGCTGTCATGTTCTGTTTTGTAGGGTGTGATAGCCAGTAAACTTAGGCACGTGGCATTAACACCTCGCCACACGGATAGCAACGCACTATTAGCATCTATGGTGATTAAAAAAATATCCAACGATATAAAAAACAATATTTTTTAATTAACGACTTATACTTTTAGATTTTGAGTACATAGAGGATGGCAGTGGCAATCGTCGATTATATGTAGGCAGACATCACTACAGCGTCCATTACAAGCGGATATCGGATGGCGAAGAAAAAATAAGATGGCGCTGCGTCAAAAACGGTAGAACTTATTGTAAATCTAGTATTTTTACAGTCAATGACAAGGTTGTGTCCTCTAATATGATACATAATCATTAGCGAATAAGATTACACTTAATTCGTGAATAAATAGTTGACGAAGCAAACACAATTTTTATTTCTGATGGATATCCAGAAAACTAATACAATTTTGCTAGGATAATCCTAGCAAAATTGTATTAGTTTTCTGGGAATCTTTTTCAATATTTATTTTTCCAAAAATCTAATTAATACTACTAATTATGTTCTTTGAATGCTATCAATATGTGGTGGAACAATTGAAAAGAAATAAAGACTGATTATATTTGCCTCTCTGTCAAATTTTACTAACATTACTATTTAAAATATTCTATACATTACATAAACTACAACAATATAAAAATTAATACATATTATAGGTTTTTGTATACATAAAAAAATAATATTAGTTGAATAACAATTATATCTTCGCCACGATTTCTCTGCAGATTTGGCGAAGATGTAATTATTTTTCAATTAATATTATTTTTCATGATATTTCTCCAGTTTAAATTTATTTAAGAATTATTATTGAGTAATCCAAAAAAATCATATTGTAGTTATAGTTCACGAAATGGGAATATTTTCAGGTCAGTCGTATGGATGTAAGCTTAGAGATTTCGATGTTAGGGATATGCTAAAAGTAGCAATAGAGGAAGTGGATAAATCACCGCGAACAAAGCCAGATGAAGAAAATAAAAATCTTGATTATAATGATACTACAAATAATACAAAAATTGCATGTGATATGTGCGCATATGATAATAGCGAAAAAAATTCTGAATGTGACTTAGATTTACATGCTTACCATATTTCGAGTAATATTAGCGAGAAACGTTTGTCTAATAGCCCGATCAATAAATATTACTGCGGTGTGTGCTGGTTTACATCTTATAATGAAATAGATCTAACAAATCATTCCCTATTACATAAAACTGACGGAAATTGTATAACAAAAAGAAGTGTCACTACATATATATGTAAATATTGCGATAAAACTTATGTTCGTAAGCATCTATTTGATAGACATTTGCTAACTCACGTAAATAATTATCAACTTACATGTAAATATGTCAATAAAAGGGAATTTTTGTTAGAGAAGCAGTAATTTTCCTACCATTACCATAGAGTTGATCGCTTATTTGATTACAACTGACTTCAAAAAAAAGGAATTTCTGAATCTATTTTTTTAATGAATTTTACTATTTCTTTTTCAGTAAATTTTATAAAAATGCTAAATCGTAAACCCAGTGCACAGTTGTAAATTATTAGAAAACCATTCACTAGGTAAAGATAATTATAATTATCTTTACCTAGTGAAGAAAATTAGTGAAGCCAGAAATTGTACAAGACGCGTTTTGTTTCTTTGAAATTTCGATTTTCCGAAATGTTAGATTATAAACTTATACAATTATTTTTAATATTTCCAATTACTAGTTGCTTAATATTTTATTATTAACACATGTAATCTTACACCTTCAAAATTGTTTGATTTTTGCAAAGATAATTCGTAAAGGGTTGACGTTGTTTGTAATGTTTGTCTAAATGTTAAATTAGACTAGACGTAAGCATATAAATCTCATTACTGTGTGCAATAGCAGTATTAATCCTATGTCTCAATGTCGTAACAAAACTAAGTTTTACGAAGTAATTAGTAGGTGATCAATTATTCTCATTTCATTTTCTATATTTATGGCATAATATATTTGTCACGATGAACGTGTCATAGTTAGTCATACATAGTTTTTCAAATTCTTCCTGTTTTTCAAAATTTATATGTTTATTTACATATTATATAAATATATTAATGATTATTAGTATTTTTCTTTTTCCGCAACTTTCTCTAGACGTAAGCTGTATGCTTCTCTTAATCTCTTTTCTGTGTGCTATACCAGTATCAATCCTATGAGTCAATGTCGCAACTAAACTAAGTGGTAGCAAGCAATTAGTAGGTTGTCAATATTTCGCATTTTTTTTTTTCTAGGCTTATCTCGTATTTTTTTTGTCAAAATATAAAATAATAAACACATATATAGTTTCTTATGCATTCTTTTTCAAATTCTTCCTGTTAAGTATTCGTAAATGGTTAACGAACTAAATTGTTTTCAAGATTTATGAATATTTACAAATATATTTATCATAAAATTGTTTAATTCTGAATAAATAAATTTTTCGTAATACGTTGACGGACAAGATCATTGTTTTCTAGAAGAACTTTGTCTAGAATATTGATGTATGTTTATAACTGAGATATATCTATGTGCAAACGCAGTGGAAATCTTACATGTCTATGTGGAATGTGTGTATATGGAAATACCGTGTCTGGCAAAAAAAATGGAGTATTCTACTTTAATAATCTTAGTAGCAGCTTAATTTAGAGCATTATGTTAGTCCAGGTCGGCACAAGGACCATGCTGTTGATCATTTTATCGTTATTAACAAGAAATCGTTGTTATGATTGAATGTGACGTTGGAGACTACCACCAACAGTATTGCCAGACCCATCATAAGACAGTGATTCGAATTATTAGCGTTTACACTACACAAAAATATTGGAGTTTTTTTTTAATGTAAGAATCTAAGTAGCAGCAAAGGCAGATAAGGAGCCGTAATTCGTTCGTGACTCGACAGTATTTAATGTTTTTGGTCCTTATTAACGCTGTTAATGAGCAGTCGTTGATAAGGTTGACAAATGATATTTTGTGAATGATCAGGCACCTCATAAACTAAGAATCCAGTTAATCTGTGGGTTATCACAGATTAACGACGACGACGAGCATTAATAGCGGTAACCGAAACCGACAGTTTTTCTAGCATTCGGTATCGGTTATGGTTATCCGATATGTGTTGTGCTGCTAGAATGACATAACCTTCAGTTTGCTACTATATTTTTAGTTGCTCGATACAGGATTAATTCGCGACCTTATAATTTGGAGGCTTTGAAGGCCCACCACGGCCCACTACTGGATCAACCAAGCAGTCGTTTAAATGAAGGCTTAAAAACATAACTGTTCCATCGATTTATTTATTTATTATCAAATAATAAAAAAAATATTTTTGCAGGTTCTATTTCAAGATCTTCTGTTTCAGATTCTGAAGAATTTGAGGTAAAAGATGTTATAGAAGTAACCGAAGTAAAAGTGGAAAGAAAATCATCGCAGTTAGAATTATTAAATCAAACCATGCATAGAAGTATAGACGATGCTACTAGAAATAAAGAAAGAAGTGAATCTTGCGACTTATATGATGTATACGACGTGTATAGTGTATACGACGTATATGACAATCTATGAGAATAAATAAATAAATTCCTTTTTTATAACACAGAAAGGCAAACAAATAGACAGGTTTTCTGGTAGTGAAAGATAACCGCTATTTTTAAATACCAACGATGTTAATAGTGTGTGGCAATAACGCATTCTAGGATGTTATGTCTAAAGCTAAAATCTTAATTATCGTCTGTGACAAGGTAGTGAGAGGAAAAATAAGGGTGAAGGTACCACACTCTGGCACTCTAATAACTAGTAGTCACGTAAAAAAGGAGTAACCTTGGAAAAACTGTCTTTTAGGTTTTACTTGAATCGTACGAGCTGCCTAGCTAAAGGGCTATAAGATGCTCTTCGCAAAGGCTTAAAACACAAACGGAAAGATCATATTTCCACTTTCTTCTTACATTCTTAATACAATTTTCTGACGCTATAGTCAGTGTTTTTGAGGGTAAAGTAGCGGTTACATACGCATATGACATTGTACCTCGCCACGTGTATCTTTGGTGGTTATAGGCTATGATTATCTCTTAAAATAGTTTTTTATTTTTTATTTTAAATTAGAAAGAAAGATTGATCAATTAATCAGTTATTTAATATCATAAAGATATAAGAATATGAGCGCCAAATTCTTAATCTTGAAATGATTATTTAAGAACATATTCAAAAATAAGTGTTTTCTTCATCCAATCTTCGTATTTAATTTAATTTATTAGCTTAAAATAAATTTACTTTCAATTTTGCAAATTTATTTATAAATTATATAGAATAGTTAAAAATTTCTTAAAATAAATCGATGAAATGAAATACAGAAATAATCAAACTACATATTTTTATTTACAAAAATTGCTCTTTTTTAGGGTTCCGTAGCCAAATGGCAAAATACGGAACCCTTATAGATTCGTCATGCCTGTCTGTCCGTCCGCCCGTATGTCACAGCCAATTTTTTCCTAAACTATTGGGCCTACATTGTTAAAACTTTATAGGTTGATGTATTCTGGTAACTGCTATTCAAATTTTAAACAAAAATAAATAAATTAAAAAATTAAAGGGAAACTATAAAATATACATGGAACTGAAATATTTTTTTTTTTCACCAATCGATCGTCTATCGATAGGTCTTTAAAAATTACATTAAAGTTCCTAAAACCATTTTTCGTCAAAATCAATTGTTTGAAAGATAGATGCTTTCAAAGTGGAAAAATGAGTGTGCCCCCCCCCCTCTAACTTTTAAAATAAGAGAGTGAGAAGACTAAAAAAATATATATATTGTAGATTTCAATGCAAACTTTCGACGAAAATTGGTTTGAGCGAGATATTATTAGTTTTTAAGAAATAATACATTTTCAAAAAACGCAAATACAACTTTGTTGTTCATACAAACGCTATGAAAAACCAAGTTATTTGATTTATAGATAGTGGTATGGAACCCTTCGTGAGCGATATCGACTCGCACTTGGCCAGTTATTTAATTTGTTAACTACTAAATCTTAAGGATCAGGGAACTTGTTGTAGAAGCGTATGCATTGCCCCGTAAAATCACACAACCACAGCATCCCAGCAGCCCATCCACAGCAACATTGTTTTTGTTCCTTGTGTTGAGCGAGTGTACATCACAATTCTTCTTACATGAGCTAATATTTTGACGTATATACATCAAGTTTCCAAGAACAAATTGCCAAAAAACGTATCGTAAATAGTTATTTACAATACGTTTTATGGCAATTTATAATAATGTTATTTTAGCTAGTTAAATATTAGTTTCAGTCAAAACTAATATTTTTCTCATTTATGCATAATTATCCAATTGTCATAATTATCATAAACTAATATGAGTAATTTTGACACTGTTTTAGCCGACAGGAATGAAATTTCTTAATCTTAGTCTATGAAATACTGGCAAAAAACGAAATGCCTATTTTTCATCTTTAATTGTTTATAACTTTTGTAATTTTTATGTGCTAATACACGCTTTTATAATATAAAAGCAGGAATCACATGGGGTAGAGTGGCCATAGAAAGGCCAAAATGGAGAATATTGGAGGAGGCCTTTGCACCCTGGCAAACGGAAACGCAAAAGTGGAACAAAAGAATAACTTATGAATAACTAAAAAAATACTGTCATGTCCGAAGGAAGGCTTTATTATCTTATAATACACACTTTTGGCACATTTTTCTAGTTCCAATGAAATGAATAACAAATTGAAAAATAACATTTTATTTACTTTTTCAAAGGGAATTTATTCTGAGACCTTTCAAAATGGCTAAAAAAAAGGGAATACATCTCAGCTTTGTTTTTAACAATTATCAAACTCGCAGTTCATGTTCTAGTAAGCAAAAACTGTTAATTAACTAATGAATACTCAATAGAAAAACTGCAACATTTTATTTTTACTGTGGATTATTGTTCATACATTAGTATAAATACAAAACTGGGCAAATACAATTCAATTTTCCAAGCAGAATGTCAAGGATGAACCATGGCTTCGAAGGCTGTCACAAACAGGAAAGTAATTGATACCGATTTAAGATTTCTAATTAACAGTCAAGGGGTGTTAAAATCTCTAACAGCCTAGTACAGGAATGCAGAGAACAGCGGCAGCTAATAGGGACATACAAGGTCACTGTACAATGGATTAAAGGACACCGTTGCTCTTTAGGGAACAATATTGCAGATGAATTAGCATACCTCTTCCCTTTGATCTGCATAAAACCTATAATGAATGAAATCACCAAGATAAAACACAAAAAACATTGGGAAATGCTGTTATAGACAAACCAAACAACCATTCCCTGAACTGAATCCTAAACTGACCAGAAAATTATTTAAGCTATCAAGGGTAGAATTATAAGATATTATGTGTTCTGATAACGGGGCACTGCCCAATGAATAAACACATGCACACCTTGGGGCTAACTGACAGTCCTCTATGCAGGGCGTGCCTAAACCATGAAGAAGTTGAAGTACGTAAGGGCCCAGTTCTTCAAAGAGGGTGGCACATATAAGGAGCTGTTTGAGCATCCCTCTGAGGTGCTGGATCTTTAGAATGAGCTGGGTTAGCAGTAATAGCCACTATACCTTTATGCACAGTGGCCCATAGTGTGGCTAAGTGTGGTATAGCCCGCTTTGATATATAGATAGATATATGGTGATAGTCCACAGATGCTAATGCTGATATTTGCAACAACCCTATTACCAAATATCCGTCCAAGACGTTGCAGAACCTAGTAGAAACATTTACTAGGTTCTGCAACGTCTCTGCAACAGCTACAATTGTTGCTGATGGGGATGCTAATGCTGATATTAAAAACCATACTCATCATCTGCAGATCCTGATATTTGCAACAGCCCTGATGCGCACATTATTTATTATTTACCAGCTATTGCCAACCCCCGTGTTCATGTGACCCAAAAACATTATTTTCTTTTGCTTAGTCCGGCAAAAGAGTAATCTGTGTTACTCCGCAATAATGTAGCTTTCCATAGGTGAAAGAATTTTCAAATCAGTTGGGCAGTGTTTGAGTTTTCCCATTACACACAATTTTTTACAAGCAGCCAAATCTTTTTATAGTATTAGATTAGATATAAATTATATACCCCAATCAGTTTCACACTTACATCAATATGAAACCTGTTGGCTATTTTAAAAAGCATCAGATATATAGTCATGTTAGTTGTAAAAAAGTACCATGTTTGATTTCAAATAAGGATCATTATCAAGGAGTTTCACCAAGTGCCGATCATAAAGAGTAAATTATAATAGTTTTATGAAATTTGTTTGCAGTGGATAGATAAACAAACAAACTGCCCAGCACGTTGAATGCCTAAAATTGTAACGAATAATGAACGTTATATATTACAGCATAATATTCGCTCGCTCGAATCGCTAATATGGCACAAACAAAATAAAAATAAATGTAAGTTTCAATTAAATACTTACCTACATTCAAGCGATATTACAATTTACAATAGCACCAATATTTTTCTTGCCAACACATCTCTACTTAAATTATTAGTACATAATATAAACTTCTTTGACTAATAATAACGAAAAAGGCGACTATAATTTATAAAACTTCTTATTGTTATTATATAACATAGACTAAAATGTTGAGTTGACTAGATTTGGTACGCGTGGTAAAATCAGGCAATTAATAAAAATTACAAATATTACAGAAATTAATCCGAAACTCGAAACTAGAATCTAGATGAGGATTTATTTGTCAATTGTCAAATGCAAATTGCAATGTCTTATGTCAAATCATTTGAACACAATAATAATGGGCGTCAATTACCTGCTTAAATCAGAATTCTAAGTCAGATTGTAAGACAGCTGAAATTTGACTATACAAACGTCAAGACGGTTCAATTCTAAGGAAATGACATTTAAAAATGACCTCAAAAAAGCTGCTTGTGTGAAGTGTTAACGAGTGTATTTTATGTTTTTACAGTAATCTAACTATCACAGTGTGGGTAGTGTATAAATTGCCGCTAGCAGCCTTTTAAAGTGTCATAGTGTCTGTCTAGTGCTCGGATGAATAATACATATGGAAGGAATGTAAATAATAAGAACGTATATCTGATTCAATTATGACTATACGGTGCACCGTGTCAGTACGAATAAGACAAAATGTAGTGTTATTTGTACTCGATTATTGATGTGCCGTAAGTTTCTGTATGGCTAACGTCAAATGTTCTCTTTTAATACCTCAGATTAAACAAAAGGGTTCTTTTGTTAATCTGAGTTTACTACTACCAATTTAAGGAGTTATAAGTACTTATAACATTATAGCTGCAGCGTGCAGCCCACTGCATTATAAAAATTTTTGGTAAATCCCGCGGGAGCGACCAATTGTTTCGGGATAAAAATATGTAGCCAGCCAAAAATAAGTAGCCTATGTGCTATTCCAGGTCATTATCTACCTGTGTACCAAATTTCATCCAAATCCTTTTAGCGGTTTTAGCGTGATTGGGCAAAAAACATCCATCCATACATACATACATCCAAACTTTCGCATTTATAATACTAGCTGCAGTGTGCAGCCCGCTGCATTATAAAAGTTTTTGGTATATCCCGCGGGAATTACTATTTTTTTTTTTTGGAATAAAAGGTAGCATATGTGCTATTCCATTTCCAGGTCATCATCTACTTGAGTGCCAAATTTCATGCAAATCCGTTCTATGGTTTTAGTGTGATTGAGCAACAAACATCCATCCATCCATACATCCAAAATTTCGCATTCATAATGTTAATATAGAAATACCGTAGACAGAGAAACTAATAGACTCAATGACGATTTTTGTCTTACTTAAACAATGAAGAGAACGAAAATAACATCAGCAAAGACACAAATATAATATTTTTTGTCCCGTACGTCGTTAGTCGTAACCGGTTTTTCAAGGTCAGCAACTGCAGTTGCCGCTTGCGAGTTGCGATACAAACTTTGACAGTTCGTGCCTTCATCGTGTTTATTGTTGGAGTTTTGAATATTATTTAGTTATTTTGCGGTTCTAGACCATTGAAAAGACTGAGAAATTGTAATAATACAAACATCGAGGATAGCATAATAGAATAGAATAGAATAGAAAAACATTTATTCCCAAAAATGACACAATAAAAACAGAGTAAATAACAATGAGAAAAAAAAATAAGCTTATCATAAGTTTTTAACAATAATTTAAGAATAAGAGTGAAACTATAATTAATTATACCAATACTTAATACCAATTTAGTATCACTTAAGGGAAATGGTTACTGACTCAGCATCATGTTACAGTGGAGACTGTAACGCTGGTATTCTGTCAGCACCTTACCGAAAAGAGCAGCGGCTAAATATTGAAAAGTATCCAATAACCATTAGTAAAATGGATTTGTAGATAAAACAAACAAAAACAAGACAAAACGAAACGAACCGTGTATTTTACCTGTCTTAAAGCTAAGATTCAGCGGATGAAATCATGTCAGCGGATGACAATTGAGGCAGGGATAAGTACCTATAGTTATAACAGCTATGCCCTAGAGGAAGTTTTAAATCGAGATAATCGAGATAATAGAAATAAAAATAATAGAAATATAAATAATAAAAATATATAAAAAGAAAAGTCCTGGCTGACCTGATTAAGAACACTGAAATTTGTCACAGGAGTTGTTCTTAGTAGACGAGGAATAAGAAAATTTCGAAATGTATCCCCTTACATGGAAAAATAGGGGGTGGAATATTGTATGACATTTCTTACATCGACGACTTGTTAATTTACCCGCGAGTAAAGCCGCACGGCTCTGCTAGTTATCAATTATAGAATAGAGTATAAAAGTTAATCTACAAACTAATAGTGTAGTTAATAAATAAAAAGAGTCCTCACAGAAAGCTTTGGCTATGGCGATGTTAGCGAGCACCATCACGAGCGGCATCATCACCAGCCCGGAGCTGAGCGTCTCCACCATCTCCACGAACCCCGTGGTGTGGTTCCCCTCGGTCACACTGAACGGCGGCAGACTCACTCGTGGCAGGCCCGGCTCCACTCGCCCTGACCAGTTAAAGAATAAAGATAGACCAAGAAGAGAGAGACCAAGGCCAGTCACACTACGAGTAAAACAAATTTTAGGAGTATTATTGTAATCTTTATTTATTATTAATATTATAAATGCGAAAGTTTGGATGTACGGATGGATGGATGGACGTTTGTTGCTCAATCACCCAAAAACTACTGAACGGATTTGGATGAAATTTGGAGTTATTCCCGCAGGATTCACCAAAAACTGTTATAATGCAGCGGGCTGCACGCTGCAGCTAGTTGATTAAAAATTGTAATTAAAACAGAAAAAAGACAAGCTCGCTGAGTTTCTTCCGCCGGATCTTCTCAGTGTGAGGCCGCGTTCCGATCCGGTAGTAGAGCTATTTAATCGTCGACCCGTCTAAAGTGCCTGTAAATAATTTAAATAAAAATGTTTTTGAATTTGAATTCGAGGTATTTCACGAAAATTCAAAATTCTCAGTAGCAGCTCGGAGAGTTCTAGCAGGGGTGGTAACTCACCACCGTGTGTTACACCCCCCGTGCTTATGTGCTCGTCAAGTCGTTGGTCCCCGAAGTCACTAGATATAATCGATAATCGTTATCAGGTCGGTAAAACGCAGAGACCAGAAAGGAACCAGCGTGATGATACGAAACGAAATATAATTTGGGTTAAAGTCGAATTTCGACTTCAGGATGATCGCTACTATTATTAATTTTGGCACTGTTGTGTGTATAATCGTTTGCTATGCTATAAAAATCAATCAGAATACTCGCTGAAGCAATGCAGCTTATGTTTATTAGGAGCCTACCAGAAAGCTTGAAGAGTGGTTTCTCAGGGTCATAAGTTGAGAAGGCAACGGAAGAGGCGATGACCACCACCAGCGCGTTGCGGGCAATCGATATCAACCACAGTGTCTTCTTGACCTTGTACCGTTTAGGATTAACAGGAATATCTTTGAGTTTCTGAAATGAAATAAATCCTTGTGTTGATTCGGGCCTCTATTGATTCGGGCGTTGAAGAATAGATCAACTTACTGCTAGGCATCTCGTAAGAGGCAAAGAGAAGTTTATACGTATCAGTAATATAATAATAATAAACATTTATTACACAGGCGATGATGCACAGGTTGTAGTTGGCGCGTCTATATCACTATTGAAATTTAACTGTGCGCAAAATGTACTAACAATATCTACGCCAACTATTTATATAAACGCAACGCGGAAAAAGAACGACAATGCCGAAGACAATGGTGTAGATATTGTTAGGTAGTACATTTTGCGCACAGTTAAATTTCAATAGTGGTATAGACGCGCCAACTACAATCTGTGCATCATCGCCCGTGG
>DWBA01000346.1:0-14072 GCA_018236825.1 Apodemia zela | reverse complement strand
TACATATAAACCTTCCTCTTGAATCACTCTATCTATTAAAAAAACCGCATCAAAATCCGTTGCGTAGTTTTAAAGATCTAAGCACACATAGAGACAGACAACGGGAACCGACTTTGTTTAATACTTTGTAGTGATAATTTAAACGCAATAAAACTGCAATCACCGACTTCTTGAAACCCTATATTAGATCTTTACCAAATTTATATGGGACATAACGGGAAGTGTAGGCAGAGTTACAACCAGTGCACCCACGATTAGCCGAAGATACTCGGTCCCATAATGTGATAATATCGGTCCCATAATGGCAAGCCTATCGCCAACCGGGCACTTTCCCAATCCCGGGGCAACATTGTTTTTATCAGAAAACTGAAAACTTTTTTTTAATTGCCCGACCCGGGAATCGAACCCAGGACTTCATGTGGTCAACTCCTACACCGGACCACTTGACCAAAGAGGCGATTATAAAAAAAGAAGAATTTTCCAAATCGGTCGTCTTTGAGTAATTCGGGAACATACAAAAAAGATTCCGACGAATTGAGAACCTTCTCCTTTTTGAAGTCGGTTAAAAATACAGTGCATCATTAATCAATAATAAATTTATTTGTTACAGAATGAACCGGATGATTCACAGATTACACATAAGCTGTTTCGGCCTTCAACATCAAAAAGGTATATATACCATTTTCATTATAAACTTTGGATTGAATAATTTTGATATCGTCGACACTTGGGTCAACTTCTTCTTCAAATGTTTGAAATAAATATATAACCCTAGTGATGCTGTAATTAGCAAAACCGGCTGCGTGGGATAAAATAAGTACTAAAGTCGCGATCTAGCAGTACAAGTTAATTTATTTCAAACACCAGAGACAGGAATGGCGTGCTACGAGTATGATCAAATTTTGTGTGTGATTTGATGTGATGAATTTGTTTGTGGGATGGCAGTTTGACAAGAGTTGTGAATGTGGAAGCCAGATAAATCTGGCTGGAACGTGATATATGGCACTCATTTCCCTCATGATTATATATACATGAGATAAATTAAAATAGGTATAGTAAGCCAATCTCAAGAGACAGAGACATTTCTAGAGATAGAGACAAATTTTTTTTTGCTATAACTCGAAGGAATTTAGCAGGGTATTCGATAAGCTCCTAGTCGGCTTAATTTTTTTTCTAATATCTTCAACAATGGACGTCATTTATGCTAATTTACACAAAACCTTAACAAATTATACAACTAAAACTTCCTCATGAATGTCTCTGTCTATTTGCCGAAACCGCATTAAAACTCGTTCAATAATTTTAGAGTTTATCGCAAACAAATAAACAGGCAAGCATACGCGATAGGGTACTTTGTTTTATATTATTTAATGATTGCCAATTACCAAAATCAGGTAGGATGAAAAAATCTGTGTTTTTTTTTTCAGAAACACTTAATGATACAACTCGAATCCGGCAACTCAGAATTTAAGCTGAATACGCTAACCATTAGAAGGAAGTCCGGTGTCTTGCTTCCTATTCAACTGACAGTTCCCCGAATCGTCTAACAAAATTATGCTACCATAAAAATAGTTAAGATAATCTCCGTTTATTGCGTATTTATTTATAGTCGCCTAAGGAAAAACGTTGAAGCTCCATTCATAATCAGTGTAATTACCGAAATCTCGTTCGTGGAGTCACGATCAAACAGTCAAGAGTACAGATAAAGCTGCCACAAGCCGGGGGTGGTAGACACAACAACCATTATTACAAGAACTTTCCATGTAATCTTTAAAAAGATGTCACGAGGTCTGCATAAGTTAGTCGCGATGTACGTGTTATCTTCGTTCGCCAATAAGTCACGCAATAATTACCGCGAGTCGGGTTCACGCGCTCCCTCGCACATATTTATGCAAGTAACATAAATAAGTTAAATACGGTGTGCGACAATTGCCGGAGGTTTATGGCACTGCGGAGATATGGTTGCTATTAATAATTTCATATTTTTTCTTTAATTTATTGGAGTTTTTTCCCGTATTAGTCCAGGCCCATGATCACCATCGCCCTTGAGTAGCCACGCCACCAGATATCTTGCAGTTGCGTTGCCGGTCTTTAAAGAATGAATAAGGTCTTTTCTTGAAAGTCCTCCCCCTTGTTTCCCCGAAAAAATATCCTATGTTGGTCTGGGCCCCTTTGAAGAATAGACCGTTTGCCAGACCATCTGCCGGATGATCATTTCGTAAAAGGCGAAAGATTGGCTATATGTGTCAATACTATCGTGATTACTAGGTGGTTGAGTTCTCCAAAGTCTCGCCCGGGTATTTAGTACCAACGCCTTACCGATTCATGTGGTAATAGCGTCAAACCTTGCCATTGTCGTGTTCCGGTTTGAAGGCGAAGGTAGCCGGTAAACTTATGCATGTTGAATCAATACCTTGTAATCATTTTAGTGGAGTTTTGTAGTGCAATCGCCTCTGTGGTCTAGTGGACCGGTGTCGGATTTAACCACACGAGGTCCCGGGTTCGATTCCCGAGTCGGGCAATTAAAATAATGTTTTTTTCTGTTTTCTGATAAAATCATCGTTGCCCGAGATTGCCTCTGCCTACCTCTTCGGGGATACGGGCGTGAAGATATTTTGTAGTGCACTATAAAAACCCAAAATAATCATATATAATAATCATTATAATGGGCTTCTATTTGCTTTCTGATAATGCTCAATTTTTTTCCTAAAACTTTTTATAATCACCCAGTATAATAAAAATTTAATACTCTCTAGAGATACCAAGAAATCACTGTACCAATTCACTTATGTATCAACGTGATTGCATTCACAATTGAGCAAACCACAGGAGAATTTATCTTACAACCCAGGCACATTAAATTCAGGTGACGGGTTAGCGCAATTTATATTGAAAAGAAATCTCAGAGATAGAATCTCTTGTAACTCTACCATCTTTTTGAATAATGATAAAGATATTACTGGAAATTATTTTTTAAAACTGAAATATTTCCAAACTAATTATGTATTAATGATAAAATGCAAATGCTGTAACAAGTTTGGTACCTAAGGCAAACATATATCTTAAGAAATTTGTTTCCGCAAGTCCACACAAATGAAATATAACTTTCACTTTTATGGTTTCACTAGCGACCTGCCCCGTCTTAGCACGGATTATAATATAGACGTGTTATACATATAAACCTTCCTATTGAATCACTCTATCTATTAAAAACACCGCATCAAAATCCGTTAGGCAGTTTTAAAGATATACATTGGGACAGACAACGGGAAGCGACTTTGTTTTACTACTACGAGTACGTAGTGATATCTTGACAACTTAAATAATATAAGGTGGTATAAATATAAAATAAAACTTATCTAACTACAGATCATACAATACATAAAGAATACACAAAACTATGTTTACTATATTTTTTATCCTACATGCTTTTTTACCCGACTTAACAAAAATAAGTAATGGTTTTGAGTTCGACGAAACGAAACGAAGTTCATTTCTGGTCATTTTCCGGTGTTGGTACGAACCGACAAACACATACGGCTCAAAATTAAATAAACAAATACATTCACTGCGTTTCCTTACAGTAGGACGAGTGAAACGGATGCCCAAAGACGCTCTTGAATCACCACAATTCCCAGGTTTATTGGCTAGTGAAACAGTTGGTAATCCCCATCGCCACATTTAAGTACCAAAGTTTTTATCAAGATTATCGCAATTAAATATAAATAAAATCTTACATAATATGTCCAGTATTTGTAAGATAAAGCTAGATTACATAATAATCTAAACTATAAAAGGTTGCTTCCGCAAAGCCGAGGACACTTAATTTTCCGACGTACCCTTCTTGGCAATGGAACAAAGTGAAGATATATCCCTCCATCCGTGCTATCACTTTGTGCCATATAATAACACAAACGATATGGAGAGAAGCGTTTAGTCAGCTTATTTAACATTATCAAGGCATATGTTGTGTTACGAGGTCACCTAACTGCTAGTAGTTAATGAGTTCAGAAAATCATTGAGACTGGATTTCCTTCCATAGAATTCGAAACGAGAACCTAATGCTTTTGTATCGGAACTGCAACTGTAAAAACCGTAAAAACTAGAAAGTCAGATAATTATTGATAAAAGTTCTTTTGTACACAGAACCTGTACAACACGAACATAAGACACAAATCTAACATAAAATATTACTTCTATATTTTATGTTATTTTATTAAGTACAAAAATACTGGTAAATTCATAACGTTTAAAATTTTTGCACGTGAATGCTTGTTATTAATAAATATTTAAAAACTTGCTTAGTAACAACTGAACTTAAGGAATTAACCTTGTTGAAAGTTAATCTAATAAAACAAAGTTTGGAACAAACGAATGCATTAAAGTCACCCACAAACTGATCCAATCGTAATATCGCACTTCCAGACATCGAAAGTTAGTATGCATTGACTTTGAAAAGTCGTCCAAAACTAAGTTGGGTTATGTTTATGAAACTATTCGGATGCGGGTGTGTGCCGCCGATATACATGCAAGAACTCGCGCCCAACTCTAGGCATAGTTCGCTAAGTGGAACAGCTGGAAAACAAAGTAGCGAAGGGTCTAGGAACTTAGTAGGTACGTCAACAACTATTCGGCGCTACATATGTCCTCCGACCGGCGCCGCGGGTACTACGGTGGATCGCGCTGGGACGTCGGCAACTCGCAACTTTGACAGTTTAATTCGGCAAGCAGGGTGACGACCGCGGCCGATTTATAAATAACTTTAACTAGGTGTAACAAAGTATTGTAGATGATAACGAAAAGGCGCCTACTCCACCCAGCCGCCCCTCGCGCCGCGTGCAGATAAACTTTTAAAATGACTTTGGAAGCTTTTGAGCTTTTAATCGGTAAAGTTATACAGACAGACAGTTCGGGTACAATCCTTGAACCGCTTGCGCCGGCGACGGCGGCCGCAAAACTTTGTTTTACAGGACTACTTTTCTTCTTGTTTCAAGGTTGGACTCTTAAAACAAACTCCAGTTCGACGGAGTTCGTGAACTCGGGCGCCAACAATTTACAAATTTCTCTCTTTCATAACAACTAACTGCGGCTCGGCGCGAGGCGAAAGTTGTCCTGCGTAGATCTTAATCGCATTGTCTGTTGCGCTCGCGGCGCGAACAGCTGATTGTGACGACACAGTTTATTGAACTTTCGTATTAATCAGATTTGTTTAATACATACTCCAACTTCTTAATATGAGTTTCATTATAATATGGAAACAGTTCGTTATTGCTCTTGTGTTTTTTTGCAAATTCTACACAATAGTTGGAAGTGTAAATGTTAAGATCATTATAAATAAACATTCTAAACGCTACTCGTTCGGATACTTTCTTATTTTCTTCTTATAAAAGTTTTAATTTGAAATTGAGTAACGTATGATCACAGCTTTAAATTAACGTATTTGTTGTATATTGTTACGTGTATGTTTATAACTCTATAAAAAGATAATTTAAAATATAAATCAATTAACCTTTAAACAATAATTGATCGGCACCCTTGTATCATGTTAGCCAATTTGTTAAAGTGACACTGGTGTTGATATTACGTTTGGAAAATTGACGGCCCCCAACGGTCTTGTTCTTTTTTCAGTTCACTCGTCACCTGCCTGGGGCTATCAAAGTGGCCATGCGTAAAAACGTAGATTGGCTTTTTATAAACCAGCCGCGGCAGTTGGATAAAACAATATTGAATTCTCATAATCTTTTATTGCATCATTACCTTTTTATCCTAACGTATGTATGTATGATAATGAAATTTTCAATTTTACGTTTAGTATATAAAAGCTATTTTCAATTTGTCATATGTACTCAAGTAAGTGCTCGTATATACAAACATAGGTTAAAATGCAAGCACATATCGGATTTTACGCGTAAAATTTACGTAACTAGAAATAAATAGGTTGCGGGTGTGTGGGGCGGAGCGGCGTGGGCGCGGCGTGCGCGCGCACCTCCCCGCTACGAGACCACCACACAGCCTGCACTCGACCTCCGCATAGTCCGCGAATCGCGCCTACGAAGAACTCACGCTACGTAACCCGCTCCACAACTCTTGCGTAGCTTCACCGCCGCCCGGAGCGGCCTACGGAAAAACTTTTCGTAGTCGCGCTAATCAGTGCTACCGTTTTAAAAAAATAATATATTTAGTGAAGTGGTTTAAAAAAGTGATTTCGTGCAATAAAACATTTTGTGCGTGATGAGGGGTTGCCCCTCTATTTTATAGCGATGTCGGCACTCGTCCGACCTGTTTGGTAAGTGTAACAACTTTTTAACAAATCCGAACTTTTATTTTCATAAATACTTGTACGGTATTAGTTGTTATAGACTACGACAGTTTTATTTCAGCTGTGTTCGTCGGTGAAAAGTGATTTTCTACTCAAGATGATACAAGAGGTTAAAAATATAAAAGCACAAATCCCACGCTCGTAAAACCATTTCACGAAATGCTTTCAAATGTTATTTATATTGCGGCATTAATTTTATACGTTGGAAGTCTTTAATCAATGTTATTTAATTGTTTAAAATGTTTACTGTAGCACTGATTGCTCCTTCCTCAATTAGCATATCTACGGTAATCGAATCAACTCCTGAACGCGACTCTTCAAATAGGTACATCATTAAATTGTTGAGGGAATATATAATCGAGAGACGATAGACGCTTTGGTAAAGCTTAACTTGACAATTTGTACATATTTGTGAGAACAAATTTACTGTATCACTCAATTTAGAACGCATTTAATGCATTTATAATATTTTTTTAAGAGTTTCACCTATAAATATTATTATTGTTAAACAGTAAAAAAAATTTAATGTTTTTTTTGGTTATGCCTTTGTCAAGTTGTATTCACTATTACTAATTTTAAAATATTAAACTTAAGTTTCAAATTAATATCAACAATCATCATCATCATCATCATCAATTTTAATTAGTCCTTTTGTAGACTATGGTTTATTTTAAATAATTCAGATATTTTTTTTTGTTTGAATGTAGTTTCAAGTATGGCGAGTATAGCAGACAAGCGGATAAGATGATTTTATGTTTAATGACATAACGACTGCATAGAATTAATTCAACTTATTTCCAATTTTGAAAAAGTACATTAATTTACCTAATATATTTTGATTTAAAAAAATGTATTGTGATAATTAAATATACAATCAAAATAAGTCCTAAATTAATATATCGAGATATAAAATATTGTTACCGATAAATAATTTAAAAATATAATAAAATTACATAGTAAACAGTTAGATTTCAGATGTTTAGATTTAAATTAGGTATTAGGTGTATATCCATTGTAGACCATTTATTTTCATCAAACCATATATTTAACTATTAATAAAAATAAAATATCTTTAACCAAAACTCTAAATAAAAAAAACTTTTCGCATTTTTAACCAAAACAATTAAGTCCAAAGTCCAAACAAACAAAAAAAACTGAGATTTTTGCTTTGCCAAAATACACATTTTAATTTACTGTCGTGTGTATGATATGACACCAACGAAATTCAACATTGCTCCGAATTACAACAACTTATTACTTTAAAATGAGAATAAAAACAATTTTAATATTTTTTCCAAAATATTTTTTTTATATTACTTATAAATTAAAAGCACATTAAAATCAGCGCGAGGCCGTTTTGTCATCTAGTACCAGTACGTCCAACTGGCATGATCTGATGATTTTATCTGGACTTCTTATGATTAAATGATGATATATGTATGAACTTGTGAAAACTCGTATTGAAAATAGTTTGGAATTGTAATAACAAAAAAATAATGTGTTTCATGTTATAAAAAAACTTGTTTATTAAATAGTTAGCTTTGTTTATTATGGATTTAGATATATCAATAATAGAGTAGTTCATTAACTTTAAATACTAATTGGTAATTAATTAGTTATTAAACTGTTAGCTAAATATTGAATAGTTATTAAAAATGAAATTAATTTTGGGAATACTTTCATAACTAACATTTCATAAATAAACAATAATGATATTTCACCTAGAGCCGATATCGCGATGTAGGAGTGACGGCAATTTGAATAAATAAGGCCCTTATCGGGATTGTCTTTATCGCTTGCCCTCTATATTTGTTGCGTGTATAATAATTAATAATTAATATGACACTGATATCTATCAATTACGGTACCAAAATACTTTAGGTAGCTTGTTTACTAGCTACAACACTTTTATACGTGTTTAAATCATAATACTTCCTCATGTGTTTCTTATTAATTAACAATGCATTTTTTATAAATACCTGCACCATCCTAACAATATAATAATTATTAAAGTTTGTATGTTTGAGTGTTTAAAGTTTGTTACTGAATCCCGCTAATACAACACAACATAATACAGATTTGACTATCAGGTTTCCTACTTGTTCTGAAAAAATGTACTGTTTTTTTTGTAGGCGTTTTACAAAAGTTTATTAGATAGCGTGCTACGACATGAAGCTAGTTTTAAATATTTGCTAGCAAAAAATGTAATATTCACCTATTAATTTTACAACTTCCCTGCTGCTTATTGTAAAAATCCGAATGCTTAATAATTAGTTTTAAATAAAATACACTGGCACAATTGTAGTAATATACCGAAATGTATTTCAAAAAATATTTTTAAGAATGTGTTGAGTTTTTGTACCGACTGTAGAAGTTATAAATTGTATAGTTATTATTATTCACTAGTTAACCGATACCTACTGAATACTCAATAAAAATTATTAATCGCCGTTCACTACATTTTGCTAAACTGTGAACACACTAACTGCTTTAATAAGATAAATTTATTTTATATGTTTAATCTTTTTAATGATTTGCAACACAGGTTATCTAAGTGCAGAATGTTAAAAATTGAAGACTTTTTAATTTTTGACATAATATATTTTAACGACATTTCTTTAGTTCTTGAGTTGGCAAAAGTAATAATATTTATTACAAATTCAACGTCAAATCTTATAAAATTATAATATACTAAATTTAAAAACTAATATAGACGAAACATTCTTGAAAATACTGGCAGTAACAGTGTAAATATAAATAAAAAAGAAACCAACAAGTATCCCGTTTCGGAATCTATTCAAATTTTCATACTATTGCGGTTTACGAAGCGTAACATTCGCGTAAACGTTTAATTCAGGTAGGGTTGGCACTAAACGGATTTCACGTGTGACGCCCCGAGGCTCGTCGATCTAGATAACCGACTGAAATTGTTTCCACTGAAGCCGCTGAAGCTATCTGATGGGCCACCGCTCCGCACACTTAATTGTGGCTTGTTTTGTGCTTACGTTTTGTATACCCTTTTATCAATGGACACATAAATGTTTTATTCTTGAAATTAAGAAAATTAATTTCAATTTAATTTTTTAAAATTTTATATTGTAAATGAGTTTTGCAACTAGCTCTTATTTTATTTTAATACATTTCGGATGATATTTAGAATTTATAAATAAAGTGGGTATTACTCATTAATCAAAGACTGTATTATAATTAAAGAAATTACCATTAGAAATTTAAAAGTTAATATAATAATGGAGTTTTGCTACTAACTCTAATATTATTTTAAAATCTTATTATTTTTTTATTTTTAAAATTTGTTAACGAATATAGTGGTACTTAGAGAAATTACAAACTTTATAAGAAATTAATAGGTTAATTAATTCTATATATTTTGTTTGCTTTAATAATTGCAGGATGTATCTGGATAATACTCTCTAATTAAAATAGCTTACCTCATAATACTACTGTATACTGTACGACTATATTATGTCAATAATTGCTGGTTGGTTTTCTTTGAAAAATTACTCTCTTTATTTCTTATGAACTAGGTAAAGAAAACAGACCGTCATACTTTAATAAATACTTTGCTATACAATAAGGATAGCAAACAAGCAGATGTATATAACCTACGCCTAGAGACAAAGATGTAAATGGTCCATTAATATCCATGTGGCTAGGATGTTATGCCACGTGCATAAGTTTACCGGCTAGCTTACTCTCCAAACCATAACATGACAATGACAAGCACTGACACTATTGCAGCAGGAAGAAATAAAGCAATGATGAGAAACCCGAGCAAGACGTACAGATCTTTCCCGTCTAGTAAATATACGTAATATTTCTGTTTAAAAATTTGATGGGAAGATGGGAAGCCTTACTGATAGCTGATTTTATAAGGAGTAAATTAGGCTTCCTTTATTTTATAAAAAGATTTGGGGCTCAGGGCCAAAAAATTAAAACCCAGATGAAATACACGAAAATGATGTTTTTAATGGTAAAAACTAAATAAATTTTTTTTTAAAAATGTTTTAATATGAATTTCTACAAACAGTACATACTTTATAAGACTGTACTGTTATGATTGTTTAAATTTTTTTTATTATTTATTTATTTAATACTTTATTGTACACATAAGGTCAAATTACATTTTAATACATGATAATTTCACAAAAGGCGAGCTTTTCTCTGTAAGAGATTTCTTCCAGCAAACCAAAAACATTGAGAATGAGAAAACAGTGATAATTATATTGAATTAAAACTATTTTATATGATAAATAATAACTATTTTAAGTGATTTATTTTCTTAAACCTTAATGCTTCGATGTACACAAAAACATGATAACTTTACATACGAAAAAAAATTATTTCCATCAGGAGACCCATCTGCTTGTTTGCTATCTTATGATATAAATATATATACATACAATAAACGAAAGTAGCTTAGTTAAAAGATATTCATTCAGCAGTAGCTGATGCAAAAAAATTATATAACAATTAATAATACGCAATATATTACTCAGAGGCAATATTTAAGTACACTACTATACAGTGTACTTTTTTTTATAAAAAAAAACAAAATATAGTGTACAAAGTAAACCTGAATATAGAAGAATTACAACTACTTATAACAAAGAAGTAATTACAGATCTTGAGAGATATAAGTTTGTTAATATTTATTGAGCAATTTAATTAAACCAACGATTGCCTGTGGCCGAAATTCGACCATAGACTAAGCAATAAAATCTATTTTAAGATTGACAACTGACTTTAGTCGTAAATAATATAGTATGCATGTGTGTATATTATCATATATGTCACATGAGTGTAGTGTGTGTAATGTTTATTTTTATTAATATAATGTATTTCTAATTTATTTTATTTTAAAACATTAGGTTTCCGCAGTCCTCCGCAATGTAAACTTTAACTGTGCTAAATTTCATACTCCACCGTTCGCGCAATTGTCTTAAAAAGTGGTTAAAAAAAATCCCCTCACGTAGATACCACTTAACTAAAGATGAGTTTTAAATACGAAAGTTTGAACACCATATTTATAGATTAAAACATTCGAGAAGTTATATTCTCCTGTCGTCTAGTTCAGTTGCATGTAAAAATCAAAAATGTTAACATAAAATGTTTAGCTTTATAACTTTACTAAGCATTTACACATCCCACGGGAAAATTACGATAAAATATATCCTTTATAACTCAGGAAAAATGTACCTTGCTACTGGTGAAAGAATTTCCTAACGTGATTCTAGAGACTACTTTATACAAACAAACTTACAAACTGTACCTCTTTATAATATTAATGTAGACTAGTATAGACAACAAGCTTTATAAATAATATTCATTAAATAAGTGGTCGAAATTTGATCATAGCTTAGATATAAAATTACCAGTGATTTTCTTTTTTTATAAATATTTCCTATATCAAATCTCACACTCTCCCATGCATGCAATATTCTTAAAAAGTAATCCGAAGTTTTCTCTTCACTTATAAGTAAAAATTAGTGCAGTTTAAGAATAGAACTAGTACAGAATTATTTTAAAGTTAAAACAAATACTAATACTTGTATTGATATTTAACAAAATCGTTTTAAAAGTAGCAAGGGGATTGTATAAAATATAAAACACACAACACAACGTATCCGCGGGCAGAGAGGGCTGGGTACACCGCGGTAACCCTCGCAATGAGCGGTGCACCCTTCACTTAGGGTTGTGCACATTTTTGAGAGCAAATAAACATTATACCTCTGAATTTTTATTTAATATGCTATCTGACCCACGTAGCTTTGCCCGTGAGTAGAGTAACAGATCAGCAATACAATCTTTCATCCCCTATTTCAGCCTCTAAAGATACATTTTTGAAAAAAAATTCCTATATTTGACTCCAGGACTATCTCTTTGCCAAATTTCATCAAAATAGTTTCCTTAGTCATGAAAGCGTAACAGAAAGAAAGACATAATTCTGCATTAATATTAGTATGGATTAAATACCAAACAAGCAGATGGCACTCCTGGTGGATTAAATACCCATCGCCTAGAGACACTAAAGATGTTGATGATGTGATTCGTGTGACAGGATAGTAATGTCATATGTATGAGTTTACTGGCTACGTTACCCTCCAACCTGGAATAGTGACAAGTATTGCCGCTGCAACAATAATAGTTAAAGCGGTGGTACTAAACCGGGGCGAGAAGTTGCAGAACTCTACCACCTAGTAGTCACGATGGAAGTGAAACTAATACCAACAATTGAGAACCAGCTTTTAGCCGAACCGAACCACCAAATCGGTTACGGAGCCACATACAGAAACACAGATAAGCACACGCAGACACATACATACATAGCGGTCAAACTTATAACAATTGTTTTTTGCGTCGAGAAAAGAACTTCATCGAAAAAGTGTTAGTATTCCTAACTCTTTGTTCAAGCGTCATATCAAACAAATTTTTATATTAATCATAAAACGTACACTTTTATTTATATCATAAGATAAGAAACAAGGAGATGGAAAGAGACAACCATCGTCTATAGACACCAAAGATGTTAATTGTGCGTTACTATCTTTGTGGTGGAGTCTTAAGGCCATTTACATAAGTTTACCGGCTACATTGACCTTCAAACCGGAACAGACTATTACGGTAGGAATAGGAAAGGCGGTGGTGCTGGTTAAGGAAAAAAGACAAGCCTGCTGAGTTTCTTTCGCGGATCTTCTCAGTGTGAGGCTGCGTTCCAATCCGGTTGTAGAGATTTTTAATTGTCGACCCGTCAAAAGTGCCGTTAAAGGTTAATTTGAATAAAAATGTTTTTGAATTTTCAATTTTACCAGACCTATACGAGACAATGCAGGACTCTACCACCTAGTAGCCACGATGGTAGTGACTCGTATAGCCAATCATTCACCTCTTACGAAATGTCTGGCGGAACGGCAGATGGCATATTCTTCAAAAGGAGTCCGGATCAACACTGCTAGTGATTATTCATTTTTAAATACACTACCATTTTTGTTTCTTAAATTTCGTAAAATTTTAATATGGACAAAGTTAGTTTTTTTTCACCGTTAGTATTTTGGCAACCCTATGGCACTTTGTCGTGGGTTAGGGAACACGGGAGGCCCATGACTACGATCTACAATGCACCGCTCGCTATTACCCTACTTATTTCGACTCAAACTATTGCGATATTGATTTTCCAACTCATATGTTTAGCTTCTCAGGATTGTTTTATTTTATCCAGGACTAACATTCTTAATCAAACTATAGTTCTAACTGTGTTCCAATCAAATAGATATTATAATTTTTTTATCGTATGTCATTTATCTATATTTTTCTACTGAATCTTTGCAAGGCGGAATTTTTTTTTCATATTTTTTTTTATTTTGTAAAAAGACCTACTAACATAATGAATGTGAAAGAACGCATGAGTAAGTGTGTTTCTATTTAAAAAAATCTCAGTACCAGCTCGGAATCTGGTGGTGGTGTGTTAACACTCCCATCCCTATAAAGCCATAAAGCGGTTGAATCCGTGTATCGCAAAAAAGAGACAACCATCGCCTATAAACACCAAAGATATACTTGTGCATTGCTATCCGTAAGGTGAGATATTGTGATTTTTGACATTGTGATTACTAGGTGAATCTGCGAATTCCGCAATATCTCGCACGATTAGATTATAATTCCCCGTGTTGGTTCGGGCTCCTTTGAAGAATACACCAACTGCCGTTCTGCCAGGCATGTCGTAAGAGGCGACTAA
>DWBA01000345.1:0-14072 GCA_018236825.1 Apodemia zela | reverse complement strand
CAATTATCAGTGAATTCTGCCAATGTCGAGTGAACTTAGGAAATCACACGTGTGTTATGCATTCCTTAAAAATGGAAAAGTTAATTAAGACTGTCTCCTATATGCCTATAAACACAAAACATAATGTCAACATAAATATGTCATTGCTTACCTGTTTCAGAATTACAGTGACAGCAGTCAGGCTTCAATGTCAGATTCGTTGATAAAATTTGTTCGGAACAACACCGCACGCATTGGTTGTTTAACCTGAACAGACACAGATTATATCAATTGTCTTTACATAATATAAAATAAAGTCGCTTCCGCTGTATGTCCGCACATATATTGTAAACTATGCGACGGATTTTAGTGCGGTTTTCATCAATATCATAAAGTAAAAATTGTTACAATTCAACGGGCTTCTCTTACATAAGCATCATTAGGGAAACAATAATGAACAAACAATCATGCTTTATTTTCTTATGGCATCCACAAATGTGGACTAAAACAAATAATCATTCTTTATTTTTCTTAGGGCATTTACAAATATTGGTTAAAAAATAAATCATTATTATTTATTTTTCTCAGGGCATTTACAGATATCGGTTAAAAAATAAAGCATTATTATTTATTTTTCTCAGGGCATCTACAAATATCGGTTAAAAAATAAATCATTATTATTTATTTTTCTCAGGGCATTTACAAATATCGGTTAAAAAATAAAGCATTATTATTTATTTTTCTCAGGGCATTTACAAATATCGGTTAAAAAATAAATCATTATTATTTATTTTTCTCAGGGCATTTACAAATATGAATTAAATAATTTAATCGCAGTAAAACTGCATCCATCGACTTCTCATTTCTTGTATCTCCGAAACCCTGCTACATATCTTCACTAAATTGTAATGGGACCACCTCGGAAGTATAGGCTTTCAAATAAAAAAATATTTTTTTAAATCCGTACACAAACGCCAGAGTAATCGCGTAACATACACGCAAAAAAAACATACAGCCGAATTGATAACCTCTTCCTTTCGGAAAGATGGTTGAAAACAAAGAATAATTCTTTATTTTTAGGCCATTAACGAAAATGGCCTAAAAATAAAAAATAGTTTTTTTTTATTTTCTTAGAGCATTTACAAATTATAATTAAAAAACAAAGAACCATTATTTACTTTTATTAGTGCATTCATAAATATAGACAAAAAACAAAGTATCATACTTTATTTTATTAGAGAGTAATAAACCAAATATGAGCAAATTTTTTTTTATATCATAAGATGGCAAACAAGCAGATAACTCTCCTTAAAGGAAGATGTTAATGGTGCATTGCTACCCGTGTGGCAAGATGGCAATGCCACATACATAAGTCTACCGGCTACCTTACCCTCCAAACCGGAACACGACAGTGACAAGTACTGACGCTATAGCGGCCGAAATAGATAAGGCGGTGGTACCAGACCCGACCGGTACAATGCACTCTACCACCAAATAGCCACGATGGTAGTGACTCGTAAAGTGGCAGATGATCTATTCTTCAAAGAGACCTTGTACCAACCATTCTTACATCGATAATTTCTCAAACCCCTATATTTCATTTTAACTTGTGTATTACAAACCGCGAATACAACACCACATATTTTTCGTAACACGCCTAAATATTTTGACCGCGTTCGCTCTGTTTCCATGCTTCATAAGTTCATATCAAAGTTATTACTGCTAGACAATTAAAACGATTAATGAAATAAAGGACATATATACAGAAAAGCTTACCTGTCAAGTTTCAAAGGCCTTGAACACCCTGTACAACTGAATTTGCCCGGTCCCGAGCAAGTGCGACACGATTCGTCACACGGTCTGCACGTTCCACTGCTGGTGTCGTAATATTGAGATGCCAGACACTCCATACAAAGCCCGCCGTCTAACATGAACTTTGGCGGACACGACTTGCAATGGAGTGGGCCAGAGCCGTCGCATTCTCGGCAGTAGTGGTGACAACGACGACACCCATCTTCGCTTTGATAGAATCCTGAAAATTACTCAGGTCTTAACACTTAAGAAACAAATGAATAAACAAGAAACTAACTTTAAATGAAATTATATGTAGGTAAACTTAGTACCTAATCCATACTAATTAATTAATATTAATTATTCATTAATATTAATTAAATATTAATATTAATTAAATATTAATATTAATCATTAATATTAATTATTTAATATTAATCATTAATTAGTCAACTCCGACACTGGACCATTAGGTCCAGTGTCGGAGTTGACTAAACGAGATTCCGGGTACGTTTCCCGGGTCGGGCAATTTACTCGTAAAATGTTTTTTCAGTTTTCTGATAAAATCAACGTTGCCCGGGATTGGAAAAGTGCCCGGTTGGCGATAGGCTACCCACCTATCACATTGTGGGACCTAGTATCTTCGGCTAATCTTGGGTGCACTGGTTGTACCTCTTCTGGAGGTACCTGGTGCCTACCTCTTTGGGGATATGGGCGTGAAGATACTTTTTTTAGAGTACCCTTGCTGGATAATCGTTTACTGAGATATGTGGTGATCTATTCCTGCCGTAATATCATCGACCCCAGTGCACGTAACAAAACCTTAATCAAATCGAAGCGCTTAGGACTCTTACATATATAAACACGGTACAGTTTCGATACATAATGTGTGAGAAATGGCCCAAGTGGTTATCACAGGCGTGTTCGGTACACCCTTTAAGGTAGCCGGTTAACTTACGCATGTGGAATTACCATCCCCCTAATAGGCCCGTGTCTATAGGCGGTGATTGTCTTTTTCCATCAAAAGATAAGGATTGCTTTGGGAAAATTCATTACTTGAATTAAAAAGAAGGTAATTTTAATTTAACACTTTCTCTGATTTGATCTCATCCACTAGACATTCCAGTGTATCAGTATCACAAATACAAACACACAATATTCTTCTGTAGGTACTCGACGCACATTTCACTTTGCAACAGAAGCATCCTTCGGACAGAAGTGCACTTAACAAAATTCAAGCAAGTAATGGCAATACCGCTTTGTCCTTATGATAACCGGTACCTATATGTGCCAGTTCCGTTTATCGCAAAAACCACAAAAGTGTTTATTCACCGCAACCAGATTCCGGTTCATGAATAAATTGACTTCACTATTTTAGTAGCCAGAGTGCTTTAAATATTGCATCTTTTAAAAAACTGAAATAATCATTTTATTATTGTATTTATTATTCACAGATCACATTAATATTACTAAACACGGCATTGGGAAGGGAACGTATCGCCGGCCGTCGCGCATATGAGCAAACGCTCTTATCTCTGTCAAAGAGTCTTATAAATATAATATCGTGATAGATATATTATATCGTGAAAAAATAGAAGTAAGCCATCTTGTGCTACTCGTATTTTATCGTGTCGAATGAGATTACAAGGTTTAAAAATTATCCTTGGAGCGATTTTATTTAATCGTTTAGTAGTATAACTCTGTATTTCTGGGTGTAAATGCAAGCTACACTGACAAACTAAGAAATTATCTTGACAGACGTATCTGTTTAATCCGTGCTAAGTATATTGCTCTGGGAATGCTCGACATATACAGCCAAAAAGGCTAACTACTGGACTATCCACAGTCCATTGTCAAACGACTTCCCAAAGAGGAGGTTCTAAATTTAGCTGTATTTTTATGTTTGTTACCAAAGAACTGTGTCATTTATAATTTCCTCTTGCTTCCTGCAATTTGTGGTAGTGATTTCGGGAAATGCAACGGAAGTGTGTAACAGGACGCCAGGGAAGCGCGCGCTTTATGAATTGACCAATGAGCGCGCGGTAGTTGAGTTGACCTTCAATTGGTAGATGTTACACATCATATACCTAATTGTGCGACTAATGTAACACAGGAGATTAGGAGTCGGTTGTTGCAGTTTTACTACGTTTTAATTCTTGCCAATCTTAACAACTACTTATCACTTTTTAATTTAAATTCATAAATAACCTGATTGTGTAATAATACATACATATATATTATATATTATTATTATATTTGACTAATAATAGTAATCTGATGACAATTTTATCAAAAAAAAACTTAATCTTCACATTTGTACAACTACTATATATAATTATATACTATATTTAAAAATGCATAATTAATGAGTAAAAAAAAACGTTTAGGATGTTCAAACAGAAATTTTGTAAAGAAAAAAATATGTTTTAGAGATAATAAGCAAACATACATATTGGTTTTAATGTACTCAATTAAAGAAATCATGATTTGGGCAGAACAGAACATTTAAATGTTGACCTAATTTATTTAAATAAAACATTAATAAGAAACTAAATACCTAAACAAATAAACGTTACACACAAAATTATAAGTTCACATACTCACTGCATCGTAACTTATAACATGCGTATATCCGAAGTAATACTGATCATAAGATCAAATTGTTATAACGTGTACTAATACCTTTTTTCTTTTTCAGGTGTGCTTGCGCCGTCCAACCGTCTGCAAATGCGAATTCCTAAACTAAATTCACAACAAAAGTGTGTGTCATTTCTGTCTTATACACTTCAATGATACATACTTTTATTTTAAAAAACATGACAAAACCAATGATATGTAAAATGACAAAACCAATATATAAAATGATATTTTAAGAAAGATACGTCATGTCCATTCTTCACGCACAACATAATTGTGCCGCGAAACATGACACGCTACAAGTGCGACAGGAAATATCCAAAGCGTAAGAGTGAAAAAGACAGCTATTTGTAATTAGTACAGCCACAAATAGCTACGGCTGACTGAATTGGTCACAATTAGGACCAATTCACGGCACGCGTTTGGTGCATTGGTGGCGTATCTTTATATATTATAATATCATTGTACAAAACATAAAACGTGTAATAAGGCAAAACCTGTTTTTTGTGTCAACGTTAAGTGTTGTTAAAAAAGGAAAAATATTTTACACTTAAAATTTGTCGTAAGATATTTTTAACGAATATATTTAAGTAATAAGTTACTTGTATTTCAACCACCTATAATATACTAGTACCTTATTATGAAATTAGAAATATACACGGTTATCGGTAAAACATTATCAACCTATTACAATCTTTATCAAACATTAACAAACTCTCAGGATTGTATTACTAACATCGTAAACAACAACTTTTGTTCTTTGACTTTTTACAAAATGTAAAATATTTACCTAAAACATACCTTCCAGATTTGGCGCACTTGGCGCGCGCCGCGCACTGTCACGCATAATTGTCAACACACTTTCTTTTACTGCGCATAGAGTTAGTTTTTTTTATTTGTACGAAAGTCTGATGAATAAAAATCTGATGAATTATTAAGTCATAGAATGAAAGTTATTGTTTATGATGTCAGTAATACAATCCTGAGAGGTTGTTAATGGTTTGCCAATAACATTGTATATAATAATTTATGAAACAAATTATCTATATGAGTTTCTAGCATTAAATATTAATAAACATGTATCAGGATTTGCATTATGCCAATTACCAGTGCCGGATTAGCCCATAAGTAATTTAAGAAAACCCGAAACAGCACGAAAAATATTCACTAGAACATGAAGGGTCAAGGGTGTTTGGAAATGCGCGCGTTTAAATTGACTAGGACGATGACGTTCGGTGTCACGTAATGATCTATCTAGTTGTAATAAATATGTTATCTTTTTAAAGACCAATATCGATTTAATTATGGATAGGACGCACGCAGAGCGCACGCTGAGGGCATCAAGGTAGAGATGCTTAGTCCGGCACTGCTAACTACAAAAAATCTACATACAAAATTCAAATTAGGGAGTTGTATAACATAATATATCTCTTAACAATATTTTTTTAAATATTATATTCTTAAGATTCTTTTTGGAGAACATTTATATAAAGGAATTATTCATTATTCATTATTTTTATATTTTTAGTCTTGTATAATTTATGTATTTTATTTGAATTATTTATTGTATCATAATATTGTTAACGTATGATCAATCTAAATAAACTAGCAATCGCCTGTGACCGAAATTCGACCATAGTCTACCTAAACAATAAAATCTCTTTTAAGTTTGACGGCTGACTTCAGTCGTAAAGAAAATATTATACATGTTGTGTGTATAATATCATGTATGTCAAATGAATATAAAATCAAAATCAAAAAAATCTTTATTCAAATAATTCTTTACTGGCACTTTTGACGAGTCGACATTTTTTTTTAAATTACTACCGAATCGGAACGTATATTGTAAGTCATCTTTATTATTATTAATTTAATAAACGTATTTCAAATACATTTTATTTGAAAATATTTGGTTTCTGCAGTCCTCCGCAGTGTAAACTTATTAACTGTACCAAATATAATACATTTTCCACTGCAAATTTCATGCTCCATCTTTGGCGCAATTGTCTTAAAAAAGGGTACAAACTTTTTCCTTCACCTATTAATATGTAACGGATAATAGCAAAAAATGTGATATTACAGACGTATATATGGAAGCGGAGGCTACTTTTTGTTTATTTTTAAACCCAAAGATAAATTATTAAAAGCTAAAAATAAATTTTAACTACATCAAAAATGTATAGTCACAATAGGACATCCAATTAAAATAGAACATTTTCTTATTACATGATTCCAGGAGCCCTAAAATAGGTATTTATTCGGAATGAAAGATTTGGCAAATAGTCTACTTTCGTTATTTCCTGGCACCAGCTCAACAGCAACTTACTTGGAACGAGGTACACCGCGATGGCCTATCATTAAAAGCAACCTTAACATTGCAATTTGACATTTTCTAGGATTATTTTCAATATAAATTTTACATAAAAAAATATGTTTTCATGTAGCCTTTAACTTGTTTATTCATATATTTTTGGTTTTATTTGCTTTTTATTTTTTAATTTAATTTTTATATTATGTAAATTACATTTAATTCTTTTAACCATCAACATTCTACAAGCACTTATAAATCTTTTACATTATGTGTAACTACCCATATAGGAATGCTAAGCGAAATGTACAACTAAGTAAATGTATTCGTGTTTTGAAAACTTTATAGCAGAAGAAAGTGTATCCTCAAACAATATGGGTGTTTTCATTCACCTATATCAACTAAAGCTGTGCGAACCGCTCTGCGAACATTTCATCATTTCGACAATGTTTCGGTATGTTCATTTACATTTGTCTTTTATTAAATTTCTTAATTATAATATATAATCTGAATATATTGTCTGAAAAAAATTGGCAAAATTAATAAACTACCCAATTACATTATGAAATGTTATTTGCAACATTTATATATTTGATCATTTATAATTAAAATCATAGACGTACAATCTATGATTATACGTCTATGTTTTGATAGACGTACGTCTATGATTAAAATTTTCATTATACCTACTTACATCGACTTCTAACATTAATTATCGCGCTCTAGTGTTACGACTTTAGATTATTGTATTTTCTTATTTTGTCGAAGTTCATTAGTTTAAACATTAACGTAGGTAGTACAAAAAAATATTAATTACTGTGTATCAGGCAATGTATTCACATTTTACAATTACAAATATTTTTTTAATTGTTTTTGTTTTTTAGTCGATTTAAAATATTCGTACAATGCCTTCGTTTCTATGCCACGTGCTCTGACGACATGATGAATACAAGTCAGTGTTATTTCCCGCATAATTTACATAGAGATAGATCAGCGTCCCGCGGGCCGCGCACCCGTTGAATTTCTATTGTTTAGATTGGAAAACTAAGAGCGCCATACTCGTCCATTTTCTATTCACGCAATTATTCAATTTCCATTATCTCTTAATTAACAAAACCGATTCTTAATGGACACACATATGCGTACAAAATAATTATTTGTCTGTAAAATGTTAAATAATTTGCAAGTTACTAGGTTGTGTGGATGGGTATAGGTTTATTTGAGAAAGATTTGTATGTTGATGGTGAATTTTTGTATTGATTTGTATGATAAATTTGAAGATAATCGATTCTTAACTACATTCTGTAACCCTTGTTTCTCGTGTAAGTCTAGACCATCCGTTTGTTACTTTATCAAAATTCAAAACCGCAATGTCATTTAATTTATCACTCCTTTGATGCGGTTTTTTTCTAATAATTTTATTATATTTGGATAGTAAAGCATCAGTAACAAATTTGTTGAGGACAAGTTGGGTAGAATATTTTATTTTTGTTATTAGCTTTTTCAAGCGTTAGTAACGATTTTATATAGGTACAAATTTTTTGTATTGTTGTACAATAAAATTACAACATCTCGTAATAATCGTACACGTATATGGTGTAAGGGCTATTACATATTATATAGTAAGAGCTAACTTTTATGGTAAAACTTTAATACAAAAAAGAACTGCTCTAAAGAACTGCTCTAAAGAAATAAGAGCGAATAAAATTCAAAAAGGAATTTTATAATTAATTAAATAAGCGGTCCATTATCAAGTAAACGAAAAGGCTGAATGTAGATGTCGATGGGGTTGAGAACGAATCGATTTCCTAATAGCAGTGTGTGACCACCCGGCCCCGTCGAGATTGACTCATTTGCACTGCATTACATTACCGAGTGACACGAGCACCCACTCTCATCATTGCCGTAATGAAAGGATTCAGTTCGTTTAGTATCTTAGTTTTTATTTTATGTAAACATTAAAAATAAATACCACAGCGCTTATATCTTTGAAAGACTAGGCAGAGGTGCAATTGAGGTACCAAAGATTACTTAATGGTATTAAGTACCATAATGACACATGGCCAATTTCTTATCCATATGTCGGCACTTGGTGAAAATGCATTTTAGGATATTATGAATAAACTCACTTGTACTTCCAGATCAATTTTTATATTGTAAAATACGTCCAAATGGTTCGCTAGTTATAGCATCTTCAGAGATGTGAGTTATTATGAGTTTTACATAATTTTTACTAGATAAACGTTCAAAAACAAAAGTTATCTCGCACAAGTTCTTTTTGAAATCGATTCGAACTCAGGACTCCATATATTGGGATTGATATCGCTAGAATAATAAGTCGTAATCGAACTTATGTTCTCTTTCATAAATTACAATCAATAATATTTTGTTTGTTAGTTCCTTTATACGCATTTTAAAAGTGTGTGCAGGGAACAGAGTAAATGGAGAGTTAGGGAAAATACCAGTGCGTTGTTATTATCCTACTCGTATATCGGGTGCTCGTTTTACTCTGCAGAATTATTTTGTATGTAGAAGAATGTTGAGTATGTAAGAAAGGGTGTGAAAGAAGGATTAACGCGATCAAAAAGAGAGCTTTTTAAATTGCGAACATTTGCGGATTGTATTCGTAATACTAAAGAAAAGAGATTGTATTTGAATGAAAGTAAAGTTTTTATGCGTAATCTGATGTGTGCTATGACAATAGCGTTTATCCTATAAAACTTTTGGAAACTTCACCTTTTAAGTTCGCCTCTGTGGTCTAGTGGTCCGGTGTCGGAGCTAACCATACGAGGTCCCGGGTTTGATTCCCGGGTCAGGCAATTAAAAAATGTGTTTTTTCAGTTTTCTGACAAAATTGGGATTGGAAAAGTGCCCAATTGGCGATATGCTAGCCACCTTATTACATAGTGGGACCGAGTATCTTCGGCTAATCGTGGATGCACTGGTTGTACCTCTGCATACCTCTTCGGGGATATGGGTGTAAAGATACTTTTTTCCTTTTAAGTTAAATTCCCTTTAAAGTTTAAGAAGTACTATGCCTTTTCGATTCTTCAATTGAACGAAGGTTAGACATAGTTGATAGTACGATAAAATTACAGTAGGCAGTGAGTAGGTATGTTACAACAGGGAGAGTTGTGGACATAAGGTTTGCGTGTCGTACCGCGCCGGCCAATCAAAATTAAGGTTTCTGACATAGGCATGAGACATAACCCTAGTTACCGTTGCTCCTATAATAATGGCGATGGTCTAGGCTTGGGCGCCTGCATCGAGCGAGCCAAGTGTGGTTAAACAAAAGGTGGACTGGTTTCAGAAAGCGTTTTTGCAAGATTACGACGCAAACATGTCCAGCCGGCTTAGGATACGCAGCGCGTGATACTGTCGAGATCGATAAAACAGGTTTGGTTTGAGTTTGACCAATAAGAATCGCGCGTCGCGTCGAATCAACAAAATATTAATTCTTCTTATTGGTCAAACTTCTTTTGTCGATCTCGATTTTTATCACACGGTGCGTATCCTAAGCCGGCAGGATAAAGTCTCTGCCTCCACTGCCGCAACTGCATTAGTTGCTAGAGAATCTTGTATTATTACGGTGAACATACCTACGTATGAGGCAGACGCTGATATATGAAGCTTCAATGATTTCGTAACTGTGAATAGGAGGAGAAGAAACAGCTCTATGTGACCTCTCGCGAGTCTAAAAAGACTTTCAGAAGAACCATTAGAAAGGCTACGACTAAAGCTCGTGAAAAGTTTCTGAATACTCTAAGCCGCGATCTGTGGGCAAGACCCTACTGGAGAAAACTGTGTTAGCTTCGTCCCTGGAAGGGCCACATATTACGCAAAGTCTACACCCTCGATTGCTTGCACAAAAAGTTGCGGTGTTATTTCCCAGATGAGACTATCATACGCCACCTATTTTACTACACCTAACCTAACTGGACCCAGGCATAAACTCATACCAGCTAAAATCCCCTCCTCACTTCTAATTACCAGTGTACCTACTACCTGTCGTCTGACCTAAAGCATTCGACCGCCCCGTTGGTCGATAGGTTATTGAACCTGACTACGCGTCGATGGGGCTCGGGTTCGATTCCCGACAAGGACAAATATTTGTGTGGTGAGCATAGATGTTTGTATTTTTGGGTTTGCAAGCACTGACGCTATTGCGCCAGTAATAGGTAAGGCAGTGGTACCAGACCTGGACGAGACAATGCTGAACTCTACCACCAAATAGCTAATTAGTCGCCTTTTACGACATTCCTGGCAGAACGGCAGTTTGTCTGTTCTTCAAAGGAGCTCGGACCAACACGGGTGAACATTCTACGCCAGCAATACTTTTCAAATCAATAAATTCTCTGCCTCTCGGCAGCCCTCAACGTCTATGTCTCTTAACCATGTAGAAAACGTCTGGAAATGACAAGTGGGTGTGGACCAGCCGGCTTAGGATACGCAGCGTGTCATAATGTCGAGATCGACAAAAGAGTTTTGACCAATAAGAAAAAATATTGTTTATTCGACGCGACGCGCGATTCTTATTAGTCAAACTCAAAGTTTCAAACCAAACCTGTTTTATCGATATCGAAATTATTACACGCTGCTTATCCTAAGCAGGCCGGTTTGTTTTTGCTCTACGCGTAATGGTCTGAGATTTTCCTATTATTAGTTTAGTTTTGAGACTATTAAAACTCTTTGTACACGATCACGAATATCCAATTATCGTGTGTGAACATAAACATTGGAATTTAACTGTGATTGCTTCAATTAACGGCAGACGCCGATGTCGAGTGAGATATTTTACCGGTCTGTGAATACTGACGCTCTCCAGTAACGAATAACCTCTTGAAACACTACATACATCAGCTATAATACTATATAAATATGTAGTGTCTGTCTACACATAAAACTTTTTTGTCACAGTATAATAGAACGACGAATAATAACTAGCGATCGCCTGTGGCCGAAATTCGACCATAGACTAAACAATAAAATCTCTTTAGACAAACGACTTTAGCCGTAAAGAAAATAGTATAGGTACATGTGTGTATATTATCATGTATGTCACATGAATTTAGTGTGTATGAATGTGTGTATAATATGAATTTAATGTTTATTTTTACTAATTTAATAAAGTTAATATATTTCTAATGCATATTATTCAAAAATATATGATTTCTAAAGTCCTCCGCACTGAAAACTTGAACTGTGCCAAATTTCATATTCTACCGTTTGCGGCAATTATCTTAAAAAGTGGAACGAAGTTTTTCCTTCACGTACATTGATTTATAATAATAAATCAATGTTCACCACGTATTAATATATAGATAACTAGCCAAATCGTGCACACTTCGTTGGGCATGGTTCAATCATAATAAAATATTGCCTATAGCACTCCTGAATAGTGTAGCTTTCTGATTGTGAAAGAATTTTCATTATCGGTTCAGTATTTCCGAAAATTAGCCCTTACAAACAAACAAACAAAGTTACAAACTTTACATCGTTATAATATTAGTATAGATACATGTTCATTTTAATCCGTGGGAAGCCGGGGCAGGTCGCTGGTACAACATAAACCCCACGCGAACGCTGCTTAAAAGATATCTAGGACAGTCCAAGACACTACAAAAACCACTGTCATGTCCAAGAGGTGTCCTTGGAAAACAGTACGGTTGGCAACTCTAATCTACAACCACGATTAGCCAACGGTATTAAGTCCATTGATAAGACAGGTGGCCAACCAATCGACTATTCGGATGCGTATCCAGGGCATGTTATATCGCAAGACTATAAATTTGAGGTGACGTTACAAATTTTAAGTATTTTTTTCACAGTATTTTTTTTCCACAATAAAACACAACAAAAGTTTAATATTTCGGCCAGCGCCTACTCATAATAAACGAAAAACATCTAAATTCACGCCAATACTCTTACGGGGTAGGCAAAAGCAACCTGTACAGTCTGTTTATATATATACATACGAGTATATAAGATAGCAAACAGGCAGATGGGTCTCCTGATGGAAAGAGTCAACCATCGCCTATAGACACCAAAGATTTTAATTGTACGTTGCTATCTTGTGGCGAGGTCTTAATGCCACATGCATAAATTTACCGGCTACCTCACCCTCCAAACCGAAACACAACAGTGACTAGCACTGACGCTATTGCGACAGGAATAGGCAAGGCGGTAGTACCAGACCTGCGCGAGAAAATGTAGAACTCTACCACCTAGTAGCCACGATGATAGTGACTCGCATAGCCAGTTGGTCGCCTTTTACTAACTGCCTGGCAGTTGGTCTATTCTTCAAAGCAGCTCGAACCAACACGGCGTATGTAATATATTTAATTCACATGCTGAATATTTCGTATCGTATAAAGGATGATGATAAATCTATGAAGCCCAGTTTATAAAAATACTTAAGGCTTTAAAATTTGTAAAATCAACAAAGTTAGCTAAATTCCATTTATTTTAAAGTAACATTTACAAGATAGATTCCATTTATTTTAAAGCAACATTCACCAAATCGATCACATGGCGTGAAAACAAAATAGCTCGTTTGCGTCGAATGTCATCTAACTTTCAATTAAAGTAAATGGATTTGCCGAAATCCGATTAATGTTTGATGTCCGGATACACCGAAAGGACCCCTTTTAAAACTTTAGCCATAAATCACTAGTTTATCGAAACAAACTGTTGTAAAATTAATATCGTGTAGGTTGTATGAGAAACATTTTCAACTTAAAATATTAATTTTATTTGCAATTTAATTTATTAACTTTTATTTTTGTGGAAAATAACATTTTGATGTTAGAATACTTAATTTTAAGAAGGAGCTGTATAAAATATTTCAATATGAATTTAGGAAAATAAAAATTATAACTGTAAAAATTATATACAAATATTTTTATAATATAATAAACGCTTAAGTCTGTATATCTGTCTGTTATGCTTTCACATCCAAATGAAATTTAATTATTTTTTTAAATTTATTTTTTGCTTTTTTAATTTAATTTAGCTTAATAAAAGGAGTGACTTAAAGACCCGGGGGTCAAACGAAAGAAATTTTTTCTCAAAATCAATTCTTAAGGGGTTGAAATATTAATGACAGTTTATATAAAAATTTATTTATGTTATTACAAAGTCCACAGCTCATCATTTATACTAATTAGTAATTATTACTGACATCATCTGATAGCCACTATGGTTTTCTGTGTTCTATTTTTTATGAAATATTTGTAAATTTGAAGATTTAAATATGTTAAGCCCTATTCCCCCCGTGCCCATCACCCCGTGTTGGTTCGGGCTCCTTTGAAGAATAGACCAACTGCCGTTCTGCCAGGCATGTCGTAAAAGGCGACTA
>DWBA01000344.1:0-14073 GCA_018236825.1 Apodemia zela | reverse complement strand
CAAAAGTGACGTGAACTTGAAATATAAAATAACCGATATTTACACTAAAACAAGTTTTTAACGCCGGTAAGGTAGAGCGTTGCCTCCAATAGCTTATGGATAAGACTGCTATAACGTTTTAGTGCTAACATTATAGGTTTATTAATAGAAAAAAATTACATTCCTTTATTAAGCCCTTTATAAGTTATAGCACTGTTATAAAGGATTGAAATTTTTGATGAATAACACTGTAAATCTATATTAATTGTAAAATGACACCCTTTGTGACGACAAAACTTGCAATTGTACTTGTTAAACACAAGGGAATAAAAGTCAAACAAAATCGCGGGCTGTGGCCATAAAACTAGCGATACACTTAATTTCTCTCAGATGAAGAAGAAAAGAAACTGTCAAGTGTCATGCAATGTCAAAAATACACTTTAATTTGTCATTCAAATGTCACAAGAAAAATTGAAAATGGTGTGGTTCTTGTAGTTTTTCATTTTCATTTATTTATTTTACAATTATTTTGACTGAAAATTCTAACTTAAGTGCCAAATATGACTGAGAAAGAAATAACAATGGAAAATATTGAAGAAACTGTAAGTTTCTGTTACTGTACGTAGTGTACTAGTTGTTTATTTAGTGAGTTCATATATAGGTCAAGCAGCCGCTTTCTGAGAAGGCTTTTAAAATATTACTACTTTAGAGTACAGAGAGCTTATTAACTTTAATTGGAATAGTTCAGACGAAGTCTGCTAATTTAAATATTATGAAATAACGATTACTCTAGAAATGAACTTAGGAGGGCGATAATAATAAGTTCCTATATATATTATTACATACAGATATTATTTATGAAAAACAGTTCTTCTTTCACACTAGTTTATCCTTTTTTACTTTCATGTGTTCTTTGTTAGCAGAATAATTGATTGTTATATTTAATTAAATGTATAATGGGATTGCATCTGGTTTTGAAAATAAATGAATTCTCCGTGCTACATGTCACAAGAGTAATTTTGGGCTTTGGCATAACAATTAATAACATCCTGATCTCTTAATAAAGGATGTTACAAAACTACCTGTAAAGCCAAAAGGAGGTTAAATGGAGTCTTATAATGAGTCCATTCACAATATTTCAGAACCGTTGTAATGCTGTATAATATACCTCAAAAAAATAAAAAATAAATTATTATTTTCACTGATGTGCAAACCCTATTTCAGTAAAATTAAAGAGTAAACTATGTAGAATGTATATACATTTCTTCCTAATTCGCAGAATGACTAACCTAACGAATCAACCTAAACGAACACTTACTTAAAAAGTATATTGCTTTGAATCAAGTAGTTTTTGACTTAATATCTTCGGTTAGGCATACTAAACATTGTGTAAGAATTTGATTACCTATTTTGGAAAGACCTTAAATAATTTTATGTATTAGTATTGTTGACAAAACACCCATATTACAAGCAAATAATTTGCTTACTATGTTAAATCAATTCGTGTAATTTGTCCAGCAATATTTATTTAAATTTTGTCTTACAAAAATAAATCAATGCACAACGAGATGTCACAACATTCACTGGGGTGTGCTTGCATGCAGTGCGCTGTCGGATTCGGTAAATGCGATACGTCCCGCCGCAACGGGAAGTGGAATTGTATGCAACTGTTCCTCTGTGTTTTGAATATTTATATATTAAATCACATAATTAGTATAGGTAAGTATCTAATACAAAATATAAAATTAACACAAATTTTGAATACATCAATTACTTATACTATGGCTTATATAATATAATATTGTGCAACACGTCTCGCAGTACCTACACTAAGTTATTACTTGTGCTGTAGGTAACTGCTAGCTCTTCAATAGTACAGATTTATATAGCCAAGTATCAAACTTATAAATATAGACTGTGTAAGCATGCGTACGTCTGTATGTGTGTGTGTGCATGCTGTGTGTGCTTGTATAAGTGTTAATATTAACTGGAGTGCTATGTATAGTTTACTCTCACAAACTTCAGGTAATCAAGGCCAAGAATTTTTAACCAGTTAAAAATTGTGTCTTTGAGTTGTCTGCTGTTTTTTGTGGGTAAGTCAGGCAAGTTTTTGCATAATTTATTATAGAGATAGGGTCCTAGGAAAGATGCATGTCGGTGTGCAAATTTTGAGTTACAAAAGGGTTTCTTGAACACATTATCTATCCTCCTTTTGTTTCCGTTTATTCTAGGTCTTGTCTTATGTTACACCGAGATAAGATTTTGTATGAAGAGTTGCCTCACTGTTAGTACATCACAATCTTTATATAGTTAAGAATTTAGAAACCGGTATGGTCTAGAACTTTCAGTATTGCTCTCTCCGCTCGTTCTAGAGGCAATAAAATCCACATTATGATGATCAACAAAGGAGAATCAAAGTTGGAAATAAAAACGGAAGTGCACTGCGTTTCAATTAGGCCCGCTGCGCCCAACTGCGGCCAGCCTATAATGCCATGCTGCATTTTTCAAGGCATGTGGGTCACCCCGATCCGTTTCAGTGTGTTCAATCCTTTATGGTGGATAAGATAATGGTTGCAATGAAGGCGTTTTTTGGAAATAGCATTTTGGCTAGTATTGTTATAAAAATTTATTTTAGGTCAAACGTGCTGATGAGCAACTGGATTTGATGGAGTGGAAAATGGACAATGTTGAGCGAGGGCTTGTGGCGCCGGTTGACGCCCAGGACGTGTGTGTTGTTAATCTGTTAAAATCAGTTTCCGAGGTAACATTGATTAATGATTGCTTTTTATAAGTTTTGGGTTTAAATAGTACATGCGGTCAATATTAGAATCATAATTTAAATAAAAAGTTTGGGTTATTATATTCGGAAATTACCTAAATAATACTTGAGTGAATCTTTTTTTCAACTGACTTCCCAAAAGTAGGAGGTTATCAATTCGGCTGTATGTGTTTTTTTATTTTTCTGTGTGTATGTTACACAATTACTTTGGCGTTTGTGGATGGATTTACAAAAATATTTTTTTATTTGAAAGCCTATACTTCCGTGGTGGTCCCATTATAATTTAGTGAAGATTTGTAGCAGGGTTCCGAAGATACAGGAAATGAGAAGTTGATGCAGTTTTACTGCGATTAAATTATCATAATATGGAAAAGTAAGCAAACATACAGCTGTCGTAATTAAAAGATACAATCGTGAATCATTGCCTATTGATATCACAAATTTTAATGTTGCGTTAGTATGAGTGTGGTAAGGGTGTAATGCCATAGAGATTTTTTTCTTATTGCCAGGGTGGTATTATTATTTTAAGACCATCAATTCCACTAGAAATTTAATTGGGGTATTGCCATCAGTGTGGCGGGGATGTAATGCATAAATTTACAAGCTACCTACTTTCAAAACTTAAACAGTGACAAGCACTGATGCTGTAGCAACAGGAAAATATAAGATGAAACATTGCTAAATTAGACCACTAGTAAGTAAAATAATTTACTTCACTACGTATCAAACGTGAATATGACTGTGCCCAGCAGGGCATACTACGTTGCAAAATTTTGTTCATTTGCCGTATGCAATAATTGTTAATGCAACATTTTCCTATAAGTTAAGTCAATATTTGAAGGTTTACAATACGTCCTAACCAAAAACTGAAAGGACGGACTGAATTACATATGATTTATTGCAACTTTGTATTTTTTATAGACATACATGTCACTTCCTATGTTTAATGACTAAACAATGAATCATAATGCCATAATTTCCAGTAACAACAAGTATTCGCGAATTTAACTTGTTTAATCTGAAATAGAATTTCTTAAAACTATTAAGCAGATAAAATAAAGCACTTCTATGTATATAAGGGCAGAGGAAATTCAGTGGAAAGTTATATTGTATGCTGAACAGAAATCACTTGAATTTTTAATAAACACACAATATATGGATGTATGTATATTGTATGTATACAGTAACATGTTGTGGAGCTGTTGACAAGATTTTCATTATGTTCACTCATCTCTGTCCATGGAGACAGAAAATAGTTTAGTAGTAGTTTATATCATAGTTGGAAGGAAGATGAAAGATTATGCGCTATTATGTGATAGTGTACAAACTTACACACTTATTATTATTCGGTTTCGAATGATTAAGCATATAGAGTAGAAGATACACTGATTAATTAGTTATACAAAAAAATAAAGCATATATACATTTTATTTTTCAGCACCTTGCATTACGTTAAAACAGGTCAGAAGTATGTCGGTGTACAATTTTTGTATTGCTTATAGCTCACTATTCTCATGATCTAAATATATACACAAGACATTTTAAAATAAATATGACATTAGCAACTGGATATATTAAATATTTGCATATTAAACATAATTTATATTGCTGACTTCTATGTATATAATGGCCTTGATATAGACACACGGGGTCTAAATTCCCTTGCCAGGACAATTTGATTCAAACCAATTTTTCTGAATAGTATAATTTGCTTAGTATGACTAGCTTAGACTTCCTGTTATGTATGGGTCTTTCTACCGCAGGCTAACCCACAAGGGTTTAACTTTGCTTATCCATCCGGTTATAGAAGTGAGGGTAGTATTTTGTATATGAATTTATTTCGACTACACATCTTTTACCTAACTAAACACATACAAAGTATTATTTATTCAAGGTCGAACTAAAGTCTTCTTGTTAATAGTTGGAAATTGGAATGCTCATTTTGGGAAACTTAATTTTGTAAATGACACAAGTAAAAATATGAGTTTATCATAATATAATTATTGTTTTAATAATTCTACCCAGATTGGAATCATAGAAAATGAAAACAAGTATGTTACTATAAGTAAAAAATTTAAAATAAAATAATTCAAAAATATTGTCTGGTAAAAATATATTTGCCTGATATTTTAAATTTTTCCCATTTAGTATTTATACTATCTTTTGAAACATATAATTTTGTGGAACATTTGATTTTTTTTTCTCCAATGTAAAAATTAGGTAATTTGCTAGCTTTGAGATTTCATGTGTATTTCATGATTTTTAAATTGCATGTGTTTTTAAAGAAATAGTGGGCTATAACAACATATCATGCTTGTTTATCTTAGATGACAAACAGGCTTAAATGTGGTACAAAGTTTAAGCCGAGAGAAAGCCTAGTGAACTGGGCCCCATAGCTTAAGTAGGGCTTTACATATTTGTTGCAGGATGTTGTTCAAACGGACTTCAAGAATTTATGTATTACATAGTTTTTAATTACATTGAATTTAACATGTTTTACTATGTTACACCAATTAAAATATTACTTAATGTGCCAATTGGGTTAAATTTTTGAGTAAGAAAACTTTTAGAGTACCAAATGTTTAAAAGAAATCACATTCATATTTTATTTCATTGGTTTAAAGTACAATTTTGATATTGAAGAATGTATTAAACTATAGATACAAAGCTAAGGCTCAGCATTTTTGATCATAATAAATTATACGACATTTTTTCTTTTTTTTTTTTCGTTTATTTACTTTTGCTTTGGACTACTATAGTAGCATCAGTAAGTTTCTTATACAGTGGCTGCAGACATAATTAATAAAAATATTTGCTCATTCTGTGGTCACAGCTAAAAAAAAAGATAGCAGTTAATAGGCAAACACATAAAGTAATGATCTTAATGAATTTTTGGTTATAATATTAAATCAATGTTTTTGTTATTTAAATGAAGTGAGTTTCAGGGGAATTATTATAATATAATACATAATATTATAGGTATTTTTTTGGGTGTTGAAATCACTGTGTGAGGGGATTTATTTATAGAATGGGGATACAGGGTCTGTGTTCTCGTCAATGCAAATAAGTGTAATATATTATATGATTTCTTTGGTGTGACATTAGCTATTATAGGCTTCATCTTTCTACGTTTTAAACATTTATTTGTATTTTATGGTATGTACGAATATGTAACGTAATTGTTCATTTTATGATGATACGGACATATGTGATAAAACTTTAAGAATATCTGGGTGATGCAAACACCATACATTTTGAATTCAGTTCTCTTCTGACTTAAATGTTTTCGTTTTGGGTTTTACTTATACGGTTTGACTCATTTTAAACGGTAAATAGATATACAGACATTGTTACCTATTAATTACGTTACATAGTTGTACTTACCTTGACATAACATAAACTCATGAGGTACTTCAAATGGGAAACCATTACCATATTAAATGTTTCTTTAACTATTTTAAACGGATCCAATAATTTTTGATCAACATTAATTTGTAAAATTAGCATTTTCCTAAGAGTGTGATTCAATGGGATTAGCAGTTAAGTTTGGATCTAGTTTTCGAGTTCTTTTAGCACAAAAAATATTAAAAGGATTGCAATTTACTAAGTCACATAAGTTTATTAATTTGTATGAAATATAAACTATTTTCCAAGTACCAAAATGGTATTTGTTACCAAAACTTAAAGAATAAACATTTCCTAAAAAAACAAAAAAAACATTGGATCGCACCCTAACGGCTTATGTGTCTATAATAGATGGAAATTTGGGCGTGCGCTTACAAACTTTACGCAGTCGAAAGCATTTGGTACAAAGTAATTTTAGAAAAATTGCTTGGAACTGATCTGTACTGATTGATCTATCTGATAATATATTGATGTGTCGTCGTACATCATATTAAATTGTATCAATAATTTGCGACATTTGAATATTGGCACTAAGCTGATCAAAGAAATTTTTTTCAATCAAAGATAAAAAATGTAGAACTGAGTTATTAACGTCAATATTGTAATTTTTTTTTATTATAGTTATAGTTTGTTTATTATTAATCAATGAATCAGTTAATGGTTACAATGGAGCCAAGCAGTCCTTACAATCTGATCGAATCCCTCTGGGTCATTGATTGAATGATTAGCGACTATATATTATACTATGTATTCATAGGGCTCTGGTTCGTCCCATTTTTTAAAGGTTCCAAAGTAAACTAGGAACCTTCATAGTTAGGTTAGTAGGTTTTAGGTGTGTGAAAAATTTACACAGTAGTATATATAATGAATTCAAAAGGAAAACTAAACACAAACAACAAAAATCATATATTTTTTATTTAAATAAACCATGCTGCAAAATATGCTTTCGATTGCGTATAAATGTATTCTTCGGTTTATTTTGAATATGCATGTTACTCATAATATATATAAAATATTTTCCCGTAAAGGTTCGTTCAGACTATCAGCAGCTTCGACGCGAACTGCTCGAGGTACAAGCGTTGCAGCGCGAGTTGTCGACTCGGCTGCGGACACAGCTGCGGCTGGTGCACGGCAAGTTCGCCCGCCTGAGGCAGCGGCTAGCCGCCGCGTCCCCGCCGCGCTAGTTCAACACACGCACCAAACATTTAACATTATTACACCATGCACAATTATTATGTTAAAGATCTTCTAGCATCCAAGTGTAGAGTTAAAATTCTACCCAAATCACTCTCTTCTGCACATGTTGTCTATCCATTTACGAATAAAGTAATATAATCGTTATAAGATAATATGAAAAACAATAAAAATTAAAAGTACTACTCCATTGGCGATTCAACAAGACAACTATAAAACTTCTATTCTACTCGGGACAGATATTTGCTTATGTACTATGTAGCACAGTAATTCCATTTACCACTGATTTTCTAATTAGTTTCGCTAACTAGAGCCCGGTTCCTATATCAGTAAAACGACTGGTTTTAGTTATGAGTAGTAAAAATTTCTACGAGGCGTTAGCTAAAAATGTTTCAATAAATGTCAAATTACCAAATATGTAAACAATTTGTGTAATGCCTCGTTATTATTGATATGGTTGCTAATGATTCCTGCGACGACTGCTACGAATGACGGATTGTTTATTATAGGAACCAAGGAAAGAATGGGTATTATAGGAATCCGGCGTAATGAGTTTGCGTCCATACATTTGTGTACTGTCGGGCTGAATAGACAGACGTTACATCGGGACCCATTTGATCGATGCAACCCGTTTCTAAGCGACGCCATTTTGCGTCTGCAAATCTCATGAAACTTAAAAAGTAATAATTTTTTACAGTAAGATGACGTCATATATTCTTTGACCTAGCTAATTGCCGTCATTTTTTTTGACATAATGATTTTATTATAGTGAGTTTGCAATGGATTGTTCACTTTGAAAGTTAATTAAAGCCTAGTACATACAGACCTACCAAACCTCTTTCCATTAGTTCCACTTCACGGTTAACATTGAAATAAATAAACTTTATTTGGATGATATAATTTTAACATAGTTTCCTCTTGTATATTGTACTAACTAAGGTTATCAATATTGTAACATATTTGGGTAGTATTTTAACATAAGATATACATTTATAAACCCAAAATATCACATTCAAGTTTTATAGATGTAGGTAGGAGAAATTATAATCTAATAAAACATGTGCCAACACACACAACATAAGATATACCATCGATTCATGTTTCAACTCAATAGTGATCTCATAGATAGTTGTAAAAACTAGCTCTAAGACGCCCTGCATACGACTATGGATTACGGTAACCGAAACTTTTTATCTTCATTTTCATAATTCTTATTGTTGACAGAAATGATATTTTTTTTTGTATTTTCTTGTGCTAATGTTATATTGACATTAATTCTAATGCTGAATTTCATCTCTGCTACTTATAAAAACGTACGCTTCCGTTGACCTAAGTTTCATTCCTCTGTCATTTTCATTGACACGTTAAAAATGACATTTTGAAATATTGTTTAAACTATTTATTGATGAGGCTTGAATGAGGCTAATTTAATTAAATGTGTACTTATCAAATGCGATGAGCTCTACTTACAATTAATGGAAGGAATACTTAGGGTTTTTGTGTGCGGCACGAGGCGTCAGTTTTATAAAAGGTTTAAGGCGGATACAGACATATCGAGGCATGCGGTACGCTTCAGTGTAAATTTCATGCCTCGTCTCGATTATGAAAGTCCATCTATTGCGAAATATGCGATGAGCAACCGTACGCTGCACAATGCACGTTCCTCGGACTGTCTGTATCCGCCTTTACGTTTGTTACCACAGATTTAAGTCTTGTTCAATGGTTATATCAATGATAATTGTATAAATGCACAGAATCCTAGCAGATAGTTGTTACTTGTTCTTCATAACTTGGAGGCGTAAAAACGTGCGCTTAAAAACGTTACTGATTTTTGAACTATCTTTACAAGTTCAGAAACAGCTGGAACTATTTCATATTAAAATGATTAGTGCCAGCCAATCGCAAAATAAAAATTGCGGTGATATTACATACCTATGCTTCTTCCATTACATATCTAAAGTCGCCTGAGCCCTGAGTTGTAAGTGCTTAAATATTTCTGTTGTGGCTAATAACTAATATTTTTATATTAAATAATTTACTGTTAATAATAGTTACTAAGCATAGTCATATGTAAGTGGCTCTGTAATTGTAACCTAGTCCCCTGTATTAGACTTATTTATGTTGTGATTTTTATATGATGTATTAATTAACATATATGTGGTGCTAACGACACGGCGTAAATGAAAAAGAGTGTTTTGGAAATGTGTTAACAAAGTGTAAGGTTATCATCCAAAGGAGTTTCTAGTATTTTTTTTAAATTTTTACTCGTATGTTCAGTTTCGAATATTTACAAAAAACTTATTTTTTTTAAGTTTGTGTAATGTGTTAAAATGTTTTTGTAAATTAAATTTTGAATGTTGTATAAATATTGTGTATGATAATTTATTATTGTGTAATGTTAAATGCTAGCTTAAGTTTTGATTAGACAACAGTCAACAGATGGCGTTATTCTTTAATGAAACCGTTTACTATAGTATGCACTTAGCTTAATGACTGAATGAAATCGTGAACTGTTTTTAATTAGTTATACGGTTCGGTGGTACGGTTTGAATTTTTCCATAAAAAAGTTAAAAACGTATACCATTAGGTATCAACTTAAAATATCACATCATCAAAAAATAAAATAGCTAAGAACAGTTTTATTTAGCTGTCTTCGTCAAACATTCCTTACTTCTTAATCTTACGTCACGACCTTTTTCATATTTTTTGGAGTAAATTGTCGTGAATGGTGTATATAATATATTGTTATAACCATAATTGACAATTATTGTCTTTACCGGCGTTAATGCTAATATTCAAATGAGACATTTCACTAAATTGTTATTAAATCAAGCAAATATGGTTGAAACGGATTTGAATGAAATTTTTTACACAGATTATAATATTGTCTAATATTTAAATATTCTACCAAATATCCACTATATTTGGTAGAATATGTTGGTAAATACAATAACTTGAACAACTTGTATATATTTTTTTCTTTTCTATCTGTAAATACGTGGCAATAGAATTTTATGTTTTGTGCCGGGCACCCGCGGTCTGGTCACAGTAGATATATTTCGTTTATACGTTGCGTTAGCGTCGTCGCGAAGGCCATATTTTTTCGGTAATATTTTTCTTAAAATAGATCAGACGAAAAACTCAAATCTCTTCACTACCGTACTTATGATGTGCGGCAGTAGGGATCGGATCCTATTGACATAGTCCTTGGGACTCCTCTAGTGGGAATCGGATGCGATATGACGCTCGCATCACGCGTATGTCATGCCAGCATAGCTTAAGAGCGATGTAAAAAACACGCGCTGGACGCAGCGATAGTGCTGTATGAAAAATTTATGTGAAGGAGCAGTGATCCAAACTTCACCTTCGAGAAATATTAAGTAAAATTTATTTTCAAATAATTTTAAAGTATCTTTATTAAAAAAGTTTATAAACATAATGTAATGTTGCAAACTTATATGTTTATACAATTTGTACTCATGCACAAGTTTATAAAATTTAAAAGTATAAATATTGTTGTAAAGTAATTGTAACTATATTCTATGAATATCTTACGCTAGAATATTAGCGTTAACGATAGTAACAATACAACCGAGTAGGGAAATTGAAATTGAATAAAGATTAGTAAATATTTATTGCTCATAACATTATATTGTTACGTTAGTTGTTGAATGGTTTTGTATTCCTTTTAATGAACAAATTGTTTGGATGTATAAAGTCAATTTGACGGTATTTGAATCGAATTTACAAAATGTGCTCGATGGTTAAGCTAGATATCTCGATTAGATTCTTCGAGAATCGATCGAACGGTGTGGGTATTTATGTGTACAATTATTTGACCCTCGACCCTGGTGATCTCATAAGATGAGATCAAGAGTCATTTAGAAATCTTACAAATTAAGTATTTTAGATAAATTTAAAGCAATATAAACGGTAGTATTACGAGTATGTCGCAATTGTGACTATTTATTTAGTCAAATTATATTACACTATTAAATTATAAGTTGATATTTATTCGCTATTTTGGAAACTAAGACTGGACTTATTTCGTGGAAATTTTGAAAAGCTTGCGCTCGATAATTTTGTCGTAACTTCGGTTCGAAATTAAATAAAAAGCATATTAAAATTAGGTCCATTAATGAGGTTTCGACGAAATCAAATGACAAAATATTTTCTGTTTCCGGGAAGTTTTAAATACATACAATAGGATTTGTCATTACTAATCTACTTATATGTTATACAATATGTATACATAAAAGTAGATTTATCAGCTTGTGACCTTAATGAAAGCCGATATTTGAAATGAAGTTAGGAATTTAAATAATTTACGACACAAAGATGTATTTAAATAACTTATTTGTGGATCGAAACTATCTTTAACTGTATGCGAATTACGGATGCTGAGCGCGGATTGTACAGTGGTGATAATTTGCTCTTGTTTGATAAAAATGGCGAATAAAAATCAATTTTTTATCAATTGGTACTTAGACGTAATCACTATCAAAGTAGCACATATCTGCACTAGCCATTATTCACATATTTTCCTATTAGCACGTGGTTCATAACGAATTGCTATGTTGATCTTTTTTATGTTTTGCATGAAATAGGATTGAATTAAACATTTTATATTTGAAGCTCTAAAGCCAAGTCACACAAGCATTTCAAAACGGTCTGTTTCCGACTTAAATCTTGATCAAACTGTTACCAAAGATTGAAAAAGTTGAAAAAGAAAAAGATTGAAAAATGTTTTTTTCCTCCAACCCCTTACATCGATATTTTCAATTTCGTGTTGCTTTTTGTATTATAAGAAATAGGAACTTAAGACAATTTATTCGAAAAAAATATTTCTACAGTTCGGCGTTCTTTTTAATCCTGCTTCTTATTAAGACGTAAAGCTTTATGCTTTATAGTAATAAGCTGTATAATATTTGAAATATTAACATGACAAGTATTCATTTACAAAATATGGCGGCGCAACTTCTACCTTGTGTATTTAAGTTTTTAATCCGCTTGGTATCTGCTTTTACACTCTAAACCAAAAATATATTTAATTTAAAGAAAAATACAAGCATTTTCGTCTTATACTTGTCAATCGACGCCCGAATACTATAATTATAATATTTTAGTTCGTTCGTTGCCGTCTGCAAACTTATATTTGTTTGGCAGATGACAAGTAAAATTTGTAATGTTGGCTACACTTATGGGTAAAGATTTGACTGTGTGAAGTCCTCTTTATTCAGTTATATAAGTAATAATGATTATCATTTTACATGGATATTGGTGAATAACCATTATATAGTCTTAATAGTTTTTTGTGCAATATATTAGTTTGCTGTTTGATGTACTTATTTAAAAAAATCCAGTCCCGATAACAACGATCAAACGCCTTACAAAAATTATCACTGTTTAGTCTTTTTATCAAATATTTAGGTACCTGTTATGCGTAAACAGTCTATTTTAAAAGGTATACACAAAAATACATTACAATGAGGTTCTAGGGCACTAAGATTTCTTAACACTAAAGTGAAGAAAGGCGCGTACATATTAGTATTATGAACGAATATATACGCGCTATTTAAGCTACCGCTATACTTGAGCTAGCTTGTATTTTGCAAGTAAACCCTGTAACTTATTTTTGTGGCTCAACTATATACCGATGCGCTATATTGTCGATGTTAGAATACTTAGCATGTTGTGCAAGTTGATGTGGATTATCGTTTTGTTTTTCGATGCTATTTGTAATTTATTAATTGTTTAACATTGTAATGGCTTTTTATATTAATTTAGGAGTATGTGAATTTACTGAGAGCATTAGCGTGTATTGTTACTACACAGGCATGGCACAGTAACATGTCACAGTAAATCTTGCAATATCACCCATCATGCCAGTTAACAAGCCTGTGGGGTATTGTGAGCCAGCAGTCCATCGTAGGATGTTCAGTTCATTCTGCTTTCCTGCAAGGAAACCGGCGGAATGACATTTTTTAAATTTGTATTCGTACACATTTTGTAACATTACGGGCATTGCTCCTAGTGAGTACACACCATTAGCTTGAATATACGCTTATTTCTGTTTTGTTAAAATTGTTTTGCAGATGCACTGTCCATTGTAGTCATAAGGAAAATACATGTCTGAAACTATGCCTAAGTAAATCCTTAATATACAAACACCTAGTAATTAGTTCGATAGAAATATTGAAACATCTCTTTTGAATATATTATTATTTAGATTACTAAATTGGATTCTAAAAGATTTCTTTTTATGGTTCTTTGAAAAATGTTTCAGTAGTCTGTCCTAGACAATTTTATTGTAATTATATGTACCTACATTTTATTGCGAAACGCCAAAATTTAGAAATTGGAAGTCATAATTGAGGCGATTGCTAAAAGGAAAACTTATAAATTGGAAGATATAGATAACTAAGATTATTGCAAAATGCCAAAAGTTAGAATTGGGAGATATAACTGAGGTTGAAAAGTATTTTTATAGATTAATTCTTTTTCCAAATACAGCCAGACAGGCAAATATGGTGCCAGAGTTAGATATGGAGCCTTAGTAGAATGCTTACGATCAAGCTGTTTTGCCAAATATGTAGTAGATGCATAATTTTTACAGAAAACTTGAGAAGAAAAGCCTTATTTATTGAGGTACTTAATGACTGCACGGTGTTAAATTTTCTCCATTATTGAAAATTGCGTCAGATTGCTTCAAACAA
>DWBA01000343.1:0-14084 GCA_018236825.1 Apodemia zela | reverse complement strand
ATCTTCTCAGTGTGTGGCCGCGTTCCGATCCGGTAGTAGTTTTTAAAAACAATGTCGACTCGTCAAAAGTGCCTGTATAGGATTATTTGAATAAAGAATTTTTTGATTTTTGTAAGTATTTTTAAATTTGTCTGAAATAGGATTTCATAATGCTCAAGAAATCTCATGTTGGCAATGGGTGACAAAGCAGCAACACGAAAACTATTCAGAAAGGAAAATTAGGGTGACAGAAAAAATTAAAATAACTAAGTCACCCTTGGAAATAATTAAAGAATTTGAAGATATGGTAAAATGATTTTGGTTCGCTGTGGAAATATAGTAAGTCAGTACAAGACCATTAAAACTTTAAAAGTTAACCTCCAGCAAAGTGAATGTATAATCCACGTTGATTTCAGCGAGAACTATTCAGTCAAATGTAACCAAGAAGTTCAGTCTTATCATTTTGGCAGCAGCCGAAGGCAAATTACCTTGCATACATCGGTAATTTATTTTCTTGATGATAATTGTACTCTAAAACACCAATCGTTTTGTACTGTGAGTGATTGCTTAAGGCATGATATTTCTGCAGTTTGGGCTCACATAATACCAATTTTAGATTATATCGGAGAAAATTGCTCATTTACTCAATCTCTTCATTTCGTGTCTGATTCGCCTTCCAGTCAGTACAGGAATAAAAAAATGTTTCATGTTATAGGTGCCTTACATAGATATCTAAATAGCATACAAATGATTACGTGGAATTTTAGTGAGTCAGGACACGGCAAAGGTGCACCAGATTGTGTTGGAGCTACCCTTAAACGTGCAGCTGATCAGGCTGTGTCTTGTGGGACCGATATTGGAAATATGAATGATTTTTTGAATGTTGTTTCCCGAAGTATCAAGAATGTAGAAATGCGGACTGTATCAGATTATAATGTTTATGAAAAGGATTTATTATTTCCTCAAAAGATTGATAATTTCCGAGGCTGAATGAAAATGCATCAAATTGTGTGGTCTCCTGAGACAAACTCGATGGCAGTACGCAAATTAAGTTGTTTCGATCATTCTTGTGTCTTACCCATTAAATGCACTCACAATAAACATCTTGGATTTTATACTCTACCGGTCAGCGAATGTAATGTGCCTTTGAGCGAGTCTACTGAAGAGATTGGGTTGTTGAGGCAAGAGTGGAATTTGCGACAATCCACAACAATCTCCAATAATTCAAATAAACCAAAGATTTTATCAAACATACTAATTAAACCTGCTGATTTTATTGTGGAAAAGAATGACACGATTATACAAGAGATTTCTGGCACTGTTGGAAAAGAAAATATGGAAATACTATTACTATCTACATCCAACCATATAATATTTAGAGGCTCTGAGACTGTGAGCGATTCAGATTCCGACCATTATAATATTTTTTAGTAGGCCAGTTTTATACTATTTCCATCCAATTTAAGTTCAAAGACATCGCTTTTTTGATATTTAAAAAAATGATAAAATTTACTTAATTTTCTCTTCTACGTTTGTTAGAAAATATTGAAGAAATTTAATTATCTTCTACGTTATATATTTCTAGTTGATTACCAAAATTTAAGAAGACTGATAGTTTAAGTTGTTATAAATTATAATGTAAGGACATATCCTTTTTTTACTAACAGTAATTGAATTTTAAGTTGATATAATGATACAAGTTAACTTTCTTATGTTTAAAAAAATATATATTCATTAAAAATACAATTTTATTAAAATGTACAGTTTTAAATCATAAGGCTGAGTCTCATTTATTTGTCTAAGCTAATTTATCAGGAGCTAGAATCTAATTCACCTGCATGCAACATAATTTATCTGGCTCTCAAAATATTTAGACCCTTATAACTTCTAAGTTCTGTGACCAAAATTGATGCCTTTCACATATTTGAACTAAGATTTCCTTTATTTAAGAGATACGTCAGGAAAACCTGACATTTAGGCAAAATAAAAATGCGCCAGATAAATTATGTAAAATCATTGTGATATTGAGAAACACCCAGTCGTCCCCGCGGGATTGACCAAAAACTTTTATAATGCAGCGGGCTGCACGCAGCAGCTCGTTCTATATAAAAGTCATCTTGAGTAATAATTGTGACCTCTTTAACTTTAGAAATACCCTGTGGTTTTTGTGTTCCTAATTTATTGCTAAACAATCGAAATTAACAAAAAATAATAATTTAGCTTGATGATAGAGCTTTAAAATTTTAGTTACGTCTTTGGGAATACCAGCATCAAACGCAAAAAGTGGGTAAACTACATAATTGCAGAGTTATTTGGGTATAGGTATATTAGTACAAGTTTTTATCCCTACTAGCAGACTGTTTCAATTATTACATAAGTTATTTTCTAATTTAAACATCGTCTCTCAAAAACTAGTATATACAAAGCGAGCAGTCTAGAGCTCTGTCTCAAGAGTAAACAAGCATGTTCTCAACAATGGTTCTCTTGATGGAAACTGATAACCAGAGCTTATAAATACCAAAGATGTTAATGATGAGTTGCTATCCATGCGGCATGGTTAGAAACCCGCGTGCCTATGTTTGTCGATTACCTTACCCTGCAAAGCGGTAAACGACAGTGTCACGCGCCGACGCTCTTACGACAGAAATAGGTAGGGTGGTGATTTTAAACCCGGTTTAGATATTGCAGAGTTCTACCACTTAGTAGTCACGATGTAAGTGACACGTACCTATTTGCCTACTCTTGCCTTTTACGAGATGCCTGGCAGTAAAGCAGTTGAACTATTCTTCTAAACGGGGTCCGGATCAATAAGGAGTATATTGCCTATTGCCATTGTACTAGCGACCGCCTGTGGCCGAAATTCTACCATAGAATAAACAATAAAATCTCTTAAGTTTTACAACTGACTTCAGCCCAAAAGAAAATAGTACAGTATACAATATACATGTGTGTCACATAAATGTAGTGTGTTTATTTTTATTAATCTATACTAAAGAGGTAAAGTTTGTAACTTTGTTTGTTTGTTTGTAGGGGCTAATTTTCGGAAACACTGAACCGATCATGAAAATTCTTTCACAACCAGAAAGCTACACTATTCAGGAGTGCTATAGGCTATATTTTATTATGATTGAACAATGCCCAACGAAGTGGGCACGGGTCGACTAGTTTAATATATTTGTAATGCATTTTATTTAAAAATAATCCCCGGTGTTAACTATAACTGTGCCAACAAGGATGTGTAACAAGGATTCCAAAGTTTTCCTTGCACTTATTAATATATAGATATATATTGCCAGTGAGGTTTAAGTTTTCTTACTTTATTTGAATGTCATTCTGACTCGTGATCTACAACCATCTGACACTATTGTATTTCTTCAATCAACAAAATCTTTATAATATCGATCGGCCCACGAAAAACCAAGGAATTTCCGTGTTGTTTCTTTTACTAAGATGTTTTGTTACACATTGTAATGTTTGACTTATTAAAAAATTAAATTAAATTAGCTACGAACAGAAATATAGTATATTTAATAAATAATCGACCCTTTATGTCGTACAAAAAATAGCAATTTAAATGGTAGATATTTAGGAGGAAATTCGTTTTATTCAAAGAGTATACAATCACTACGTTTTATTATCAAAACTAGTTATATTTTAAATTAAATACAAAAACCTGAAATAAAACCTCCTCGAAGATACTTATGTATTTATTACATTTTACAACTTCTTCAGTAGATTTAAACTCACATTTTAAATGCAGTTTCTGGGATTCAGTTTAACCTGCTTAGTTTTAACTGAACAGTCTGACTGTGTAGTTATAACTGACGGCCCCCTATTGTCTACTCATGATCAGTTTATTCAGTTCTTAATTTCTTCTGGCTTCTTTTCGCATGATATTTTGGAAAAAATAAAAATAAGAAACAGATGTGATGTAAACATTGGTTATTACAAAGAAAATTGACCGCCCCGTTGACCGCCCCGCCGGTCGAGTGGTTAGCGAACTTGACTAAGCTAAAGCTAAATCAATGGGGCTCGGGCAACCCCGGTCGAGACGTTGCAGAATTTCACCATCAAGCGAAGTAGCAATAACTACTCTTTCAAGAAGATATCACTTAAACTAAATTATTGCTGAGCGCTTTATTCGACTGCCAACTTGATGTCGCTATAAGCCCTTGCGGCTTTCCCCTTCAATCAAATTCGAAACGGTTCATTCAATTTGTATCATGTGTCCATAGCTATTTACTATTGTTTATATCATTTATGTGTGATTAACAAGCTATTTTCTTAATCCCATAAATGTGTAAAGCATTTAACACGCGCAGCATAGATAAGTCATCATTGTGTTGATCGGAATGCTAATAATTGTATATCTGCTTATTTAAGTGATATGCATTATTTATTTCGCGCACTCAATAAATTTACAATTTAATCAATTGAGTCATTTATATTCTAAACTACCGTAAATATTTATATTGTTGAGCTTAACAAACAAACAAAGAGTGGATTGTCCGCGTGAATCATAGAACATTTGTGCTCTACAGCCTGTTGTATTACAAAAGTTGCTGATTAATCTCACAGGAACAATGTATTTTTCAGGGAAAAAAGTAGGTATTCTATATTCCATTTCAGATTTGTGTATGTTTGGAGAGCTATTATTGTTGCGGATCTGGTAATTTTGAGAAAAGAAATAGCAGGTCCATGGGAAGCAGAGACTTCGTCTATAAAATAAAAAAAAGCAGCGGCTAAAGGCTAAACCTAGAACGCGTAACGGACAGACAAATAGATATGGATATTATTTTTTTATATAATAAGATAGCAAACAAGCAGATAGCTCCTGATGGAAAGAGACAACCATCGCCTATAGACATCAAATATGTTCATGGTGCGCTGCTATCCGTGTGAAGAGTGTTAATGCAACATACATAAGTTTACCGGCTAAATTACCCTACAAACCGGAAAATAACAATTTCAAGCATTGACGTTATTGCGGCTAGAATAGGTAAGGCGTGCCAGATCCGGGCGAGACAATGCAGAACTCTACCACCTAGTAGCCATGATGGTGGTGACTTGTATAGCAAATCGCTTGTCTTTTAATAAATGTCTGACAAAATGGCAGATCTGTTATATTGCATGAGTGGACTAGTTTGAGGTGTAGTATTAATTTAATATAATTAAACTTATACTAGCATACTGGTGATTTTCCGGCTTAAAAACTAGCGTCCGGCAGCTCGCTGCATAAATTAAGTTTATCGTCCACATTTTATTCGGTGGTTTTATCTAATTCCGCCTAACGTTTGAGTGAGACGAGAAGAGAGAGAATACACACACGTACAAAAGCATAAATGTTTGATATGATGGATATCACACAATATCAACACGAAGTTCCAACACACAAAAGCAAAAGAATTCGACCACATAATTAATGGGCGTCTGAACAGTCGACACCCAAATTGCGTGTTTTTTGTGCCTTAACAACACAAGCGTGACAGCTGTATGTCTGGAACTGAGACTAATCTGAGCCATTAAATACGACTGGATTCAGAGAATTATCTAGAAACTACATGTGTAAATGAACTTATTCTAAATGATTAGCCCCTGACGAAATACAAGAGATGCATTTGAATTCTGCGTACAGTGGTGTAACTATGCTGTTTGAGGTCCATGGCCAGATACCTGGTTAATTATAATTAACCATTGAATGAAAGTCTATATCTTAGTTGTTTTTCTTTAAAAAATATTAACACAAGGAGTTTCCCGAGCATCTTTTAAAATGGCGAGAACTTTATCAGATTTTATGTCTGAAATTGGTTTTGGCGAAATTAATTTTGTGCGTCTGTGGTCTAATGGTCCGGTGTCGGAATTGACCACACGAGGTCCCGAGTTCCATTCCCGGGTCGGGCAAGTCCCGGTCCCGGTCGGTATAGGAGTGAAGATACTTTATACTTTAATCTTGTGCAAAAATGCATTTAAATCCGATATTTTTTTTATATAAAAAAGCCGATATGTATTTTATTTCGTGCATATACGTCAGAAGGTTACTGAAATTAATTAAATACAAGACTAATAAATGTTACTAAATCTAGAAAGGTAAATATCACCTGTGCCTGCACGTGGTCCAAACGGTGTCCGTTGTATTTATCCACCTTACCACCTACTATTTTACTACGTCACCGTTTTTTATGTATACTGTCTTTAAACAAGTTAGGTGGTTTTTTTTTTAACAACAAGCTTACCACGGTCAGTTAGCCACCTGACGGGAAATAACTAAACGAGACGCCACCTGACGAGTTTGAAAAAGAAATAATTGATTCTCAATATGATGCCAGTTTCAAATATTTTTGTTAATTAATCCCAATATCAAAGATCCTTAAAAAACCGTGTGAGGTAGATGTTTGCGTGTGAGGAATATTAACAAATGTTGCTAGGAGATGGGCTGTAATTTCATGTTTTGTTCCTTTTTTTGTCTTTCAAATATCAACTGTTATCAATATATTAATACGTGAAGCAAAAACTTCGTACCCCTTTTTACGACAAATACGCTAACGGAGGAGTATGAAATTTGGCACAGTAAAAGTTTACATGGTGAAGAAATGTAGAAATTTAATGATTTAATATAACTAATATGCATTAGAAATACATCTATTTAATAAAATCAAACATTACACATACTACCATTCATTTGACACACATCATAATATATACACACATGTATACTACTTTGTTTATAACTTATTTAGTTTATGGTCGAATTTCGACCAAAGGGCGATTGATAGTGAGAATAAAATGGACAAAGTGAGGAGCAACACGAAATATAGATCAATCACATTTATTTATAACGGCCGTTCCAAGACATAAGTCCTACTATTGCTTGAGCATACAGATTACAGACGAGTGTCTCTGAGCATCGTGCGATTTTTCATATTTTCTTAAATAATACATTATAATAATATTATAACATATAAGTTATAAAAACAATTTCGTACATGTTAGATACACAAAGGCGGTCTTATCACTAAAATAGCGATCTCTTCTAGACAACCTTTACATATAGGATAGTAATACATACGGAAAAGTGGTGCTAACCACAAGTAAATATATAACCACTATAAAGTTTTGAACTCTTAAATGACAGGAAAAAAAATGATATTATTAGGTATGATTGTCCAATCCATCCAGTGATCACAAAAACAAAAAATCAATGAATAAAATGATTCGTAAAACTAACTCTTAAAAATTAAATGTAACAAAACTACTAAGTACACAAAAAGTGACCTTTAACCATACTTTTGAAATAATTAAGGCTCGGTGCTTTCCTAATACATATATCTACTGGAAGAGAATTCCAAAGCGTAACTTGCTTCCAAACCTTAAGCTTGAGAGGTGAAGGAACGGCTGTAGTAAATAGTGTTTTACATTGGCACTAACAGAGAACAATTATTTATCAGCCGATCTTAGATATTTGTGCTGATTGTCACGAAAAGTCAATATTTCTTTCAAATAGGATAGAGAATTCGGGTCCTAGAGTGGAGTATAGCTGTGAGAGAATATGAGTATTCCGACGTAATAAGTATACCTATGTAGTAACTAGTAACATATATTTATTACAAGCTACCCGACCCAGCTTCGCACGGCTATACTTACGCGGAAAATTAGACCAAACAGTCTTCCCTTTCCAATACTAATAAAAACTCAATTTCCTTCTATCTCAACTTTCTTTCATTTCTATCAGGATAAAGTTAATACTTAAGTTGGTACTTTTAATGGTTCAAATAAGCTTCACCTTTGTCGTAAAGTATAAAGGGATTATTCTTTCTGACTGTACTCAGTAATAAATAACATCAATGGAACGTCAGCAGCTGCCAAAATGTTATTCAGCGCTTGTAATTCAAATCATTACGGCTCCTTCACATATTCCTGCCCTGTCTTATGATAACATTATCAATCATTTTGGCACTATCTATTTTAATTCTTTGATGAATAGGTGTAAATTACTAAAGATCAGTATTAGATTAAATTTAAAAAAAAATGGTAATTACATTTATATTGATTAAAATGGCTTGCTAATTTGCTGTAATTGTAACCTTTACATATTATATTTTTTATATAATTCCTAGAATAAAAGTTGTCTCATACTAATGAATATTTTCATGGTATCCATATTCAGGGTGACTATTATCTTATTGAAACGACGGGGCTTGGAGTTTAGCTGTAATTATAGCCTATATTTTTATAGAATTCTTAAAATCGAGTAGTTAGTAGTAATCGTAGATCGAGTTGGTACAACGGGGCGGCTGTTGATCGAATGGCTACCAACCCCGACTACGATTACAATGGAGCTTGGGTTCGATTCACGGGGACAAGCATTTGTGTGATGAGCATAAATGTTAATATTTCTGGGATTGGGTGTTAATTAAATATATTTCTATTATATTATATCTATTTCTACGTATTAGTAATAAATACATTTTGCTTACCTATAAATATTCTAAACAAAAAAATTGCTTACTTTGCTGTTAGATCAATTTGTGTGTACATATGTATATTTTTTTTGGTATCCACCTTCAATGGTTTTATATTTTTACAATGTATATATATATATATGTATAATAGTTTAACAGAAATGGACCTTTAAGTAAGCCTGTTTATTGCTTTAATTAGAACAGCAAACTGCATATATTCAATTGCATCATTGATCAATAATTATATTAGCCTTACATATATTAGCCTTCTCTCGCCATTTACAAGACGCTTAGAAGAAAGGCAGTAACCTATTTTTTAAAGAGGTGCTGATCAACACGAGGTAAAATAATAAACCAACACACGGTCTTTTAAAAAGTCTATTATAAACTTCAATTTTTAACTAATAAATAGAACTACAATTACACATAGTTAAAAACTTTATTTCACATACATAAATATATTTTTTCTTTTATATGTCACTTACAGATTAGTTATTTTTATAGACAGAGTAAATCTTATTTGATTTGATCTGACGGATGTTTAAAAATAACACAATTTCTACTTAAAAAGCAAAAAGAACCCTCGTGATAGCTAAATTTCTTGAACTATATTACTGTAGTATTTGATGATATTATGTTGTAGACTGTAGTTATATATAAATTTTTGAGTATAATATACAAAAGGACAATTTGTATAATTTAAGTTTTATATTACTTACTATTTTTACCTTGGTTACCTATCACAAAGTATTTGATACGTAGGTACATTAGCCAATTATAATTTCGTGTTATATAATACATATAATATTATATCTAAATATAAACTTTGCGAGTCTATTATATATTTCTACAATTTTTAAATAATTTATAACCTACATATTATAGTGTTTCAATCTATTCGTCGTCGTGGAATAAAAAGTTGTTGTTCAAAAGTTACATATTAAAATTAATACAAGAATTTTAGACATTACGTGTACGTGATATAAAATCATAGATTTTAATTATTGTAAGTAACGTTTATGTGTCATTAATAAATAGATATAAAGTTTACTGTTATTAAATATTGTTTAACATATTATTTTTCGTTTTCTACTAACACACCAACAAACACCAATTATAAATAATTTAGGTATGTTACATAACATATTTAAAATTCATATTTTTATGTATCAATCAATAATACCTACTACTTTAACTGTGAAACAATAACAGATTAATTATTAATAGCTATATTATTTTCTTTCTTAGTTTCGATAATTGTAAACTTTTATTATTTTTGTCCAATGAAATATGTCGGTAGGTAAGTATTCAAATTTTGATGAATTTAATATGTGTTTTAATTGTAAAAGTTATAAAGGTTTGATATGCTTTGCTGATTGAAATGTAAGTCTGAATGGTGTTGTATATAAGGACAATTTGTTCAGTCTGTTTAAACAGTTTTGTTTTTAATTTCAATAGGTATATTATCATATGAAAATTGAGTAAAATTCCAATCAGTCTTAATATACCGACCAAGTTCATTTTAACTTGGGTTGATAGATATTTTTTGTCTTCACATGTTCGCAAAATCAATAATATAAACACATTTTCAGTATACGAGATATGCACCATAATATTATCTTGTATGTCTGGATACTATTAATAACTGGTAGTATTTATCTTATTGACACATCAAAAGCTATCATAAGTCATAACACTAAACACAGCTGAGCAAATTTAAGTAAAAAATGTAAATATTGCTATATTATATTTATCTCATTCCCTTGATTTACCTGGCTGTTTTGCAAGGGTGTGAAAATGTAAAATAATAAAATTTTTAACTAACGAAGTACATATATTGCTGTGCAATGAAACCTTTTGCTTAAATAATTTAATAGTATCATAGCTATGAAAATTCCGTAAAAAGCGAAACCGGTTGGTCATATTATATACTAAATAAAAAGTGTGTTGTGAAACAGTACAAGTGCATTTTAACATAATTACAAATGGAGTTTCACCAAGTGCCAAAAATATTTAGATTATATAAAAAATATAATCTAAAAACATCAAATTTTAATGATCTGAATTTTGGTTGACTAAAAAATAATATTTTGATTTTTAAATTTGCTTTTATAATTTTTGACCCCAAATGGTTTTAGGTACCTACTCTTTTTTGACATTGATATTATTCGCCTGAATTCAAAATATGCAGATATCTATCTAACATTTGGCGGTTCCTACTACTGATATGTGCTATTTTAAATAGTATGTTTATTCTATACAGCAAGACGTAATAATTGCAATAGTTAACAAATTGTATAGTTAAAAGGTAGATAACAGGCACATATTGTATATTTTTATTGAAGTATATCATATATTTTTAACCTTTCGCGTAAAACTTATATTTTTATATTGTTTTTGTGAAATAGAAACTCAGTATTTGATATATTATTATGTAGTATGTAGATTTGTTATTAAATGAAGATTGGTATTGGCACATAAAATATATTGCGTGAAAATGAATTTTTATACTAATTTTCAGAAAGAGAAATACGTTAATGAGATAATGTATTAAAATAACGGAAAGCATAGCAGGACTATTTGTCACTTAGTAAATAAAATAACTACTAAACACACTTAAAGTTAAAACATCAGATTTATACCTAGAAACTAATATACACACTTAATTTTTCCTTTGCACAGTTTTCGAAAAAAAAATGATGTAAGTGATTTTTTATTATTGAAATAAACGTACGTGCTTACGTGTGCACACAATTATACAAAATATATTTTACTAATAAGTGGAAATTCATGTTAGAAAATATGTTTTTTTTTATGAAAATGTATTACAAAATAATTCATTTGAAAGAGCAATTACAGTCATGCTTTCAAAAGTAATACTTAGAAAAAGCAACATCACCACTAAGCTATTAAAATATTCTTTGTTTTATTAACATTCTTCATTTTATGAGAATTATTTAAGATGTATATTTATTTATTGAAATTGATTAATTAGGCCTGATTTAAAAAACCATTGCAACAAAACAAATTGTAAGGTTGTGTATATAAAAATGTATCTTATTAAATTCGACATTCATATTACATTGTGCATCTACATAAACATATAAATTTTTAGTGTCAACCAAAGTTTTCAATCTTGTTTGTTCTTGATCCTGGCATTTGCCTTTTACCCGCGTGGTGCTTGTGCAGAATTCAAATTAAGTTTCCCTAACCAACCTAAAATGTTACGAAAATCATGTTATTTGCTCGGTGAGACAAATCTTAGTGCACTCGAATATCCCTTGCGTGAACAGGAGTGGTATCCTCGGGGCTTGGGCTATCATCCAGGTGTGGTCGAATGTGAACAACAGATCGGCGTTGGTCGTGATGATAATCATCCCTCATCACTAGTCCTCCAATCCCATAACCTGGGCCCATCATTCCTGAACCACTCAGCCGCATTTTTTCTGGGTCATCGTCAAGCTTCATGGATGAGAACACAGTGCTTAAGTTCAGTTGAGGAATATCGTAAAAGACCGTCAATGTCAGCATCAGGAAAGTTAACCCAATGATTAAGTAGCCTGAAAATTTAAAAATATTTATTTAATAGGTATATTGATAACATAAGTACCTTACAAAACAAGAGATGGTTCAAATCATGGAGTAGTAACTATGGAGGACCAACTCTGTGGACATAAGGGACAATCAAAAGGCATCCAATAGTGGTCGCGCCACCGTCACATAAATTTTTTTAGAAAGAAAGAGATAACATTTTTTAAATTCGTCTTCAGTAAACTGGTAAAACTGCGCTACAAGCGCTGTTAATTACTCATGCTCAGCACACTCCACTTTGTCTACAAAACCATAGTTTATCCGACGCCAGCGCCATTCTGAAACTTTATTTTTAGTATACAGCTGGACATTTTGATAACTTTTGCCCAGTTGGTCTTCCCTACTCTTAGACTCCATGGTTGTCATTGGTAATAACCATCGCCCATAGACAAGAAAGACGTAAATGATACTTTATGCGTGTTCGGCGAACTAAGATCTTAGTAATCTAAGTTAGTTACTAAGAATTCTGAGGTAAGTTTCCCGAAGGGACACTTAGATACTTAGAAACTTTCTAATACCGCCATTTTAATTTGTATGTCACAGCGCCTTTTAATAATTCCGATACCTTTTCTATTAAATTTGACACTTTTAACTAGCAAACAAAGATAATACAATAAGATAGCAAAAGCGGAAACTAAAAATAGGCGATTGTTACTGTAAACGTTACGTTACGATTAAATAATACTTACATGTAGTAGCCACCTTATAGAGTGGTCGGTAGGGTTGTCCAGGGGAGTCCCCAGGGATGTAGTCACCCAGTCCAATAGTGGTGAGAGATATAAAGCAGTAGTAGAAGGAGTCCAAGTAGTCCCATTCAGGCTCCAGAGCGGTAAACACCACAGCGGGGAGCAGGAGAAAGAATACCACGAGGAAGGTCACTGCAATCAAATATATTTTTATATCGTCTATAGAAGCTATCAGATGGTACTCCTGATACAATCAGAAAGCCTTTTGCGATAAAAAAGTATCTTCACGCTCGTGTCCCTGAAAAGGTAGGTAGAGATACAAGTGCACCCACGATTAACCTTAGATACTCTGTCCCATAATGTGATAGCAAGCCTATCGCCAACCAGGTACTTATTCTATCTCGGGCAACGTTGTGTTTATCAGAATACTGAAAAAAGTTTGAATTGCCCGACCCGGGAATCGAACCCGGGACCTCATGGGGTCAACATCAACACCGGAAAACTAGACTACAGTGGCGATAATTTGAGATAGGTAATAAGCCTCTCCCCCTTTGGCCTTTGCCATAGGTAACTAATTAAAAAATACATATAATGCATTACATGTACATGTATAACTTTACTGGCTACTTTACCCATCACAGTTCACAAGCAATTAAGCAAATAATTTACTTACTTTGGGGTTTTATTTATTTTATTTATTTATTTTGTCAAATAACATGAACAGAAATAAACTTTGTTATTCTATGATACATGAAATTAATTCTATGCATGAAACAATAAAAAAATGTTTTTATTACGAAACAGTATACTTTTTACCAAGAGCAACAATATGATTATCTCGAAAAAAATGGAGTTCTCGTATAACACAGAAGCCTTTAATTAAATCCGAATAATGTCGCCGATATTTAACCCTGTAATAGGGAGCTGTACTGTAATAAAAATAGAAACACTTTTTCCACCGGGACGTCACGATTATGTTATTACTCAACTGCGTTAGATAGAGGGTAATGTTTTTTTAGGGTTCCGTTCATGGTGTACCGTACGATAAGCGTTGCTATCCGTGTGACGGGGTCTTAATGCCACATACATAAGTTTATTGACTACCTAACCCTCCAAACCGGAACACGACAATGACAAGCACTGACGCTATTGCGGCAGGAATAGGAAAGGCGGTGGTACCTGACCCAGGCGAGACAATGCAATTCTATCACCTAGTAGCCACGATAGTAGTGGCCGTATAATATAAAAAATCTGAGATAAAACAAAGTAATTTAGATATAAAATCCCCGCCCCGACCGCCCCGTTGGTCGAGTGGTTAGCGAACCTGACTGCGCATCAATGGGGCCCGGGTTCGATTCCCGGCAGGGAC
>DWBA01000342.1:0-14093 GCA_018236825.1 Apodemia zela | reverse complement strand
GCGGTGAAATTCTTCTTTGCTATGTGATCGATTACGTCGATTGTACTGAACACTTAGATATACATACGTATAACCAGGCTTGAGGGAGTCAGTCGCAGGTTCAAATCCCGCGTGTCGATATTTTTCTTTGTTGTTTTTAAACAATATATGTTAATTGTATACACAAAAATACAATATATTTATAACGGTACTAACAGCGAGTGACGTACCGGCCTATGTTCTGGCTGCATAGTGACAAGATTTTTTAGAATCAAATTAAAATTGAATTCTTGGTATTTCCTTAATGTATTGATGTGTTAGATTTAACGTATCTATTTTATTATTCTGTTCGGGCAGCCTAAGCATTATTTCAGCTATCGTGAAATTATTTTTTGTTGGAAATAATAAGCAATACGAGGTTTTTCTTAAGGCTCCCCGCGCACTAGGCAACCTAACTTCGGCGGCGGAAATTCTTTTATCTTAAATTTTCTTTTGTATGCATCAATTAATATCACACAAAATTTACCAAATATAAATTTAAGCAAAATATATCTAATAGATAATTTTCAGGTTTAGTAATTTTTTATTCGTATTTTATATATTTTTTTTATATTATTTTTGCAATAGAACTTAACTAGTCAGTGCCTTTAGTTTTAAGCATTAATGGAATTTAATTATAATTTTTAAATCATATATCTGTGTTTCATTAACAACGCAACATTTTACTAGGTGGTAGAGTTCAGCATTGTGTCGCCAGGGTCTTATACCCACCGCCTTTCCTATTCCTGCCGCAATAGCGTCATTGCTTGTCACTGTCTTATTCCGGTTTGGAGGGTTATATTATAAGGTAGCCGGTAAATTTATGCATGTGGCATTAAGACCCCGCCACAAGTATAGCAACGCACAATTAACATATTGGGTGTCTATAGGTGACGGTTGTCTCTTTCCATCAGAAGAACCATCTGCTTGTTTGCTATCCCGTGATATAAAAAAAAACTTGAGAGGTGCCAAGGGACACCCGGATGGAACGAAGTTCCTTTCGATTAGTTCGAGGGAGAGAGAGAGAGAGACAGACAGAGTGCGAAAGAACGTGCGACGCCGCACAGCTTACTATAATAGCAAAAAGTGTCGTGACAACTTTTCGTAAAGGTTTTTTCCGCCTAGCCCCCTTTCACAACGCGCGATAAGGAACTTCGTTCCAACAAACGCGACTCTTATAACGATAAAGCATGAGCACGAATATCTATGGGCGATTGACACAATGTCATGGGTAGGAGACCATGACTGGCGTCTCGAATGAGACGATGCACAGGTTCGTTCGTTAAGTCAATAAGACTTTAATTCTAGTCGCAATGTCTGCCGCCTGCTTTTAAAAATATGCATAATTTTTTAATTTAATCTATATTAATATTATAAATGCGAAAGTTTGGATGTATGGATGTTTGTTACTCAATCACGCCAAAACCACTGAACGAATTACACGGGTAGGCGATGACCTGGAATAGCACATAGGCTACTTTTTAACCCGAAAAAATGAGTCGTTCCCGCGGTATACACCAAAAACTTTTATATTGCAGCGGGCTGCACGCAGCAGCTAGTTAATATATATATTTGTAACTTCTACTTCACAACCGTATCCTCGAAAAGGTAGGCAGAGGTACAACCAGTGCACCCACGATTAGCCAAAGATACTCGGTCCCACAATGTTATAGGTGGCTAGCCTATCGCCAACCGGGCACTTTTCCAATCCCGGGCAGCGATGATTTTATCAGAAAACTGAAAAAAACACATTTTTAATTGTCCGATCCGGGATCGAACCCGGGACCTCGTGTGGTCGACTCTGACACCGGACCACTAGACCACAGAGGTGATCTACAACAAAAAAACTTTATTTTTAACTCTTAGGTACATAAGTTTCAATGCTTTTCAGATGGACGTTTGTCCCCAGGGTTAGGACCTACACATTGCCTAATGACGTCAGAAACCGCCACAGTGGTGACGTCACCTCGTCAGTTATTAATACGAATTTCTCGAAGTTAGAATTATTTATAGATTTTCTGTTTAAGTATTGATCAACCACATCGAGACAAATACGAATACCCTGAGCTGTCCTGTGCATGCCTAATACAATTTTCTGTTATTGATGTGAAACATCTATAGGCGCTAGTAAAGGTCTACTAAATGTGACGATTTTTTTTATAGAAAATGATATTTTTTCACATCTGCCAGGCGTCCCGTGACTCAATTTTTTTCTTTTTACATACTACACCATATAGACTGTATTATATATACCCTACTACAGCGTGGCGACCCGTCTCCACTGCAACCGTTGCCACGCCAGCAATCAGGTTTATCTGCGCCTCTAGATGTTTCATATCAAAAATTCTGTAATACCTTATTTTTTTCTGATTCTGTAGAGATTTACTGACTAAACTAGCCTTATTGGTCGAGTGGGCCCCTACGCAATCGATAGGGCCCAGGTTCGATTCATGCAAGACAAGTATTCGGGTGATGCCCATAAATGTTTGGCATTTCTGGGTTTGGGTTTTTATTAAACATATTTCAATATTTATATACGTATATCTTTGTAATAGTCTCGTTGATTAACACATAATGACATACCCGTATCTATTAATAACACACATACATAATAGATATATCATATAACACACAACCCATAGAAGTTTTGAACATTTCTGTATGTTTTAACTCAATTGCGTAAAACTTTTGGAATTGAACACTTTTGTTACGAAGAAGCGAAATATTGGTCAGATTTAGCGGTGTGCGGCTAAAACTCTCATTCAAGAAACTTTGGACACACGCACACATATTAATAATGATGACAGGTATCCCACTCGGTCAAGTTTTTTGAAAATGTACCTCTTACGGTATAGGTACAGGGTGAAATCAAATCAGCAGGCAACAGCTATTGTAAAATAAAACAAAGAGACCATTCTAATTTCATTTAATAAATTATAATCACTTGGAATTTTAGATATGCGCGGTTTAAGCCTTTTATTAGAAATGTCTTAAGTATACAATAAATACTGAACTGTAGTACAGGTCTTACTGCAACAGAGCTGGCGTATGTTACAATTTAAAATTGTTATTATACAAATAAATACAAATTATATAACATAACTTCTCTGTCAATCTTTATGTTATACAAATAAAAATATATGTTTTGTACTGTATATATTTTAAGATTCGGCCGAAAATATTAAAAGAGTTTTTGCATATTTAATTTCTGAATTATTTTTATTCATTCGCCGATTTGCAAAAAAATCATTTAATTTTAACATATCTCTAGAATACCTACAAGAAACATTCGTTTTGTATCCAAAGAAGTTATAAGTTCTTCACTTTTAAAGGATGGCAAATCTTACTGTTACTACTTATGTATTTATCAATTTTTAGCTATGTATACGTATACTGTAACAAAGAACACAAAAGCTTTGTAAACATGCAATCTCGACTATATTTAAACAAAAAATCGTTTCATAAACTCAATTAAGAGCAACTAAAAAAATATACATAATAAATGTTCGTTCAAGTGTCCTACCTAATCCTACGTTTACATTACTAAATAACGCTGAGATCCGTCAAAAATTTACATTTTCATTTATACAAATAAATCACATAGCATATACCACTAGCTTTCATAGTAAATTAAGCTTTTATCATTGTGCCGAATAGGAAATTGCAACTAATATCTAAAATTAAATATATAACTTCGTTTACAACTAAAATTAAATATAGAACACATTTCACCTGTGTTGCCAATTGCATATTAACTATTCCATACATTAACATCTTTTGTTTTTTTTATTATCCCTGCGGTAGTCATTAGCATTGTCTGAACCGAATTAACTGGTAAATGAGGCCATTTGTAAATGTTAGGTGTTAAAGGAAGGTAAGATGCAACACGAATTCTGCCTTCAAAACATACCAGACGAACATGACGACATGATACAATATTTTATTGATGGATTGAATTTTTATGACGCATTAGAGAATGGCTTCTCTGCACTACAAATTAAGTTGAATAAAAAATCTACTGTACATTCAAACAAAAACAGGACAATACTTTGTAACTTGCTAATAATATGCTTCTTTACCAGCTGGTAACTTATTTTTAATATTTTTACTTGTCAACTTGTACAACAACCATTCGCTAAGAGCGGGCATTCCGCTCAAAATATCGAAATCGTTAAAAAAATCGAAAGAAAATCAATAATAAACTCTAAGTAAAACATTTATCGAAAGTCTACATGTCATTCGCAATAATTATGGCTTCGGCTTTGCTAACGACATCTGGACATACTTGCCAGTACAAATATTTAATTATTTATTCATAGTTATATTTTGCACTTTCGTGAATATATTCAAACAATTTTTTGTATAATTTGTTTGTTACAATTGAAGATAAAACACAACCGATATTAAAATTGATGTTATAAAAACAACGCAAAATATTTAATGAGTTGATAAATAATGAGAAAGAGAGAGAGAATTATCTATAAGACTAGAACTTATTTTACATATTTTAGGAGTTAACGATTGAAATTAATAGATTCAGGTTATTTTGTGAAAATTAATAATTTACAGAGGAAATTAACGTAATTGAAGATTCAACTTCCCGCGAATATGTTATATGAATCACATCTTTAGTGTCATCCAAACAGAAAAGGCAACGCAACAAATCGAACGACTTCACCGTGACCTGGAAGTTACAGATGACTCCAGCCGGCTCAGAATACGCAGCGTGTGATGATGTCGCAATCGACAAAAGAGTTTTCACCAACAAGAAGAATTAATATGTTGTTTACTCGACGCGACGCGCGATTCTTATTGGTCAAACTCAAACAAAACCTATTTTATCGATCTGGACATTATCACACGCTGCTTATCCTAAGCGGGCAGGTCGATATATTGCCCACATTTACAACACTATTTCAGTTGCACGAACTTAATTATGGCACTGTCTTTTTAACGCTGTCGAAGTTGTCCTAAACATAAGGTTACACTCATTATCAGACAAAATTGCATTGACTATGTACGTGTTTTGCGTTTTTTATGTGTACTACTAGATCAGTGGGAACAGTTTGGGATGTGGCTTGTACATTGCGCTGATATTCTTTGATTTACACGTCACCGGTGGGTTCGTCTATTTGTTGAGCTGTCTCTCCTACTTAAGAATATATATTAATTGTTCTACTTTTCTTTATATCCATTGTATTTTATGAACCGATGGTATTAAATATTTTATTTTTGTTAATCCATATTGAGAATAAATACGTAAATGTACAATATGAAGAATAAACAGTTGGATGTTTACTTAATATGTATATTGATGATTGACCAAACGCCGACATAAAAATGTTAATGTTATAATAACCCTACTTTCTGACATGAAAAATTGTTAAGTGTACTTAATTATCTGTAAAAAATAATTGATTAAATCACAGAATTTTAACATAATGCCACACTAGGAATTGACAATATATAATTCGCGCGGGTATAGTCATATCACTCTTTAGTCTTTCCATTTTATTTCCAATCAGCTGACGACATACTTTTATAATGCCTTTTTTTCCACTATTTGCATATTACACAAATTTGAAATATTCCTTATGTGATGTGATTTACACAAATTAAATTTATATTAATTTACCGTTTCGATTAACTCCAACATTTAATTATTGCTTTTATTGATATTGCTTACAAATTTGCACACGAAAATGAGATCAGTGAAGAGGGCCCGATTCACATTTACGTCGAAGTTTGACCTTGACCTTTCACTAACCCAAAAAATTGAAAATAACATGTCTGCTTGATGCAAATAAAATTAATTAAAATTAATAAGGTAATCCAATACTATATATTGACAACCCAATACCGTTCCCTAAATAAACCTAAGAAAATAAATTAACGTCTTGTATTCAGTCACGCTTAATCACTCCACAGTATATACATTATTGATACTTATAATTTACACCATCATACCACAATGGGTATCGAGGACTCCGATACGTAACACTAATGGTAAGCGCCAAGCCCAATGCTTGAACGAGCCAGCCAAAGTAACAAGCATACCGATATCACATATTACCGATACTGAGTTTGTAACCTAACACAAATAATAACATATTTACATAATAAGCACTATCGTACCTTTAGTAAATAAATATAATCTGCAATATATTGCAAATGATATAGATATACTTAAAAATTTAAACATGTACAAACAGTTGCAAAAATAAGCAGAAAATACTTAAAACAGAAATTGTCATTTGTAATATTATTATGCCAAAAGTATACTAATTCACTAAGAAACAACTGTAAACTACGATCGCTATTTTTGCAACTTCCTGTACTAACGTGACTAAATTAACAATTACTTATATTTGTGCTAAAGCCCTGTTATTCAAATTTCAAATAAAGCGCCGAAAATACAAATTACCCTAAATAATTGGTGCGATGCACTTTGTGTAGAATATATTTGACTAGACGTCATTGTGTCTTGTAAAATATTAGTTACGAAGCGTGACAAAAATTATTATCAATACAAAAATAACTTTAAATAGGATAACAATCTGATACGTTTCTACAAATTAGTCTTATATCAGATTTAAAAATCGCTCTGCAGTAATTTGGTAACTCGTCACGTCATTATATATATCGTACGACAAATAATCGTAATAAAAATTTTAATAATCTTAATATTACATTTCTTTAGAAAACATACAGAAGCAACTTTGACCTAAGCAAAAAAGTAATGTCTGAATTTTTATCAAAATTTAAAATCGATAAAAGCGTTAAAAGTCTCCTCATTCCTTTCTGCTATAAAAACGAGTCATTGATAATTTCACAAATAGGTATTCTTTCCACGTGTTTTGCGCAGAGCGGTCATTATATTAACAGCATTATTTCATCAGTACAAACTTGTAACCGCATCAGCCTCTAGCGCCATCTCGCTCCGCTATACACCCTAATACCTTTATACTACTAAGATTATTTACTTTTATGTTTGTTTTGATATTGAAACAATCAAAATTATTGGATTAATAATCAATTAGAAGTATCAAAAGTTATCAAATACTTAAACTCCTCAAAAGCTTAAAAACTCATTAATCACAAAATTAGGATAAAATACTATTAAATAATACGAGAGTGAATATCACAAGAAACTCGTGGTGAGTTAGTGCGGACGCGTTATGCTATATTTACAGATTACCTACAGTAACACTCAAGCGTTGGCCACTTGATTGCAATGAATATTGTCACATGTAGACAACAATATGATGAGACAGCTGAATTTAGTAATAATACTATACAAAATAATCTTCTTTACATTTTTGAATTATTTCACATTACACGTCGAAGATATTGGTGCACAGTATATAAGTAAAATGTCAACAAAGCCTGAGAATTGTTGGGATAATATTTAGCCAAAGATGAATTTTGAATTAAGTAATTCCGGTACTGTGCGTATTAAACTTGAAGGTTAAAAACATGATCTCAAATGACGGTATCCAATTCCAATTTCTTACATTCACAACTATTTTAACAACAATGGTGCGGGTCTGAAATTTGCGTCTGATCGAAAGGAGTTGTTTTTTAGATATTTACGAAATGGATCATGAACTTTTGATTGAAGCATTAAGTAATTAACCTACTAACATAGTTATATGTATCTTAATTTTACTAACATACTAACAAGTTGGATATACATGTCTGATATAATAATAATTATTATTAAGTAAGCCTGAATGGACTGCGTATCGAAATTTAAGATATTGTGGTTAATTCAAATGTCCTAAGTCTTCTGCGACACGAATAATTTACAATTTCCTTGCCGCCAGTATTTTTCAATTCAAAAATTGCGTTTTGACCGACAATCTCGTAACGTACATTAATGGGAACATTTGCTAGGGTACACAGCACAGGGAAGTTTTAAAACTTATGCAGTCATCACAACATTACTTGATGGACCGCTGCAAAAGTACAGCTCCTTGCTTTTATTCTATAATGAAGGAATATGAAATATTCAATCAATATAATAAAATCTCACGTATTTTGAGTTATTATTTTAGTTAGAAACTGGAATCGGTTCACTCTTAATACAAAATATTGTATCACTTAATATTACATGGTCAATCTAGGCACAGATGACAAGCTAATACATGCTCTGCTATGGACCACATTTATGAAAATAACATAACATGACTAGACAATAGACAGGTCGCCACAAGAGAAGAGGCTGGGACTGGCCCGAGAGAGTTACAAAGCTATGAAGTTAAATTACTCAATGCAACCGAAAATGAAATATTTCAAAAATGACATTATTACTAAATCCTTGATCCTAATAATATAATTAAGTATGTTACCAGATTTTAGAATCAGTTCTTACATCCTAACAATATCGCTTTTCATTACTGCCAGAAAAATCGTCGATCTGTTACGATTATTTAGAATAAGTCGCCATAACGCACAAACATTGCCAACAGGAGTATAATAAATAAATATCAATAGACAAATTACTCTAAATTGAAAATTAAAATTGAACTAACCCCGAACTAAGCGATTTACCAGTGAAGTGGGTGTGATGGTCAATGACGCTAATACATTTCATTTATTAAGACACCCAGACCTAGCATTACAAATATGCAAACAAACAGACGCTAGTTCCTATCGACAGAAGAACCCGCTTCATCGATTGCATAATCAGTGGACGGTATAGATTATAGACAACATTTCTATGCTATGTGCTAGATGAATGATAATTATTGAAAGGTGTAAGGGATTTATTTCAGAAACTTTTATTTATACTTTTATTATTTAAAATCGGTTTATTGAACAACATTTTTGTATACATTGAAACGTTTCAATTACTTTAACTTTCAAGTCCAAGTATTACCAGGCCCTTACATGAGCTTTGCCATATCACGAGACATACGAGCGTTTAAATATCTTGTATGACAAAAAAAATATAATTAGAAGGATCAGTTGATGCGAAGATTGTATGTGTTAGCTCTCCCGTTGGCAGTTTTCGTGCAAAATTTCTTAATTCTATCTCAAAATAGTTTAATAAAAAGTTAAACAATCTTTAAGCATTTGCTCAGCAAAATCTTAATTTTTATGAATAGAAAATGTAAGTAGATGACACGGGCTTGTTTAATTTGACTGGGTTAACTACACGCCAATCAGAAATCGTCATACACACAGCTACTGTAGGCAGTGTGCACATTTGACTAATGCCACGGAGATAGTAGTGAAATTATATGTTTGTCACAAAAATATATTTAAACAATTAATTGAATTTCTTAAATTGGAGACAGAGTTGTAGACAGAGTATATCGAAAATAGTTTTGTATCGTTAATATTATTTCAATAAGAGTTAGTAATGAAAAATTCAAATATAAAACAAGTCCAGATATCACATTTCAGAATGAGGAATGAATCTGACGTTATCACGAGTAATATAAAGTGTTGCTCCAAATGTAATTGCAAAATTGTGCCCAAAGCCTATGAACAATCGTAAGCGTCGATATTTATCTAACCAATGAAGAATTGCATGGGGGACATAGTTTAGTCATACGAAAACAATGTCACTTTAGCATTAAGGTGTGTAACATTATAGATTCGACTTTGAACATTACATTACAATACTACCTCCCTGACTGACGAGCCGAATGCTCGTCATTTAATATTATAGATTTGACTTCGCGCATTTTACAAGTTGTATCAAGATATTACATATTGTATCATTACAAATGGTCGGTTTTCCTCCCTCGCTGATCTAATGCTCGAATCTGTAACGTTACATTACACGCGAATACTTCCGGTGAAGGAGCACCTTTGTACATTTTTTTCTTGCCACTGGATTTCTTATAGTTTTAAATTTCACCTTATCATATGTAAATTGACATTGAATTACGTATGAGTTGTAGTTCTGTAAACGAATAGCGAGAAATATGATTCGTAGTAGATTTATATATTACTTTGTTCCGGAGAACATTGACAAATGATTGTGACGAAACCAGCTAGAGTGGGTTGTGCTTACGTTTCACAAGAACAAAGACTTAAAAACATATTCCTTCGTATTATATATGATATATTTTAATCCTTGCGCATTTGTCTTATGAGTCTAATATTGTTTGTTCGTCACATACATAGCTAGTTCGTCTATATTATGAAATCGATTTCAGTGTCTAGTATGAACGGCCTTCGACATAGCAGTACAAGAAAAATATACAAAAAGACTAGGAGGAAATAATATTAAATATACAGAGTGACTGGTAACAGACTGTACACGCTGAAGGAGCGTGTTCCGTACTCGATTCTGATACCGAATATGTACTCGTTTTGACCTAATTTTCCAATAAAAATGTTTAGTACGGACACCCGCGCACGGCGCATAAGTTCATTGTTTACAAACGGCGATTTACTGTTACATATAGTTACCGAGTAGATTCTGTATAATGAATATGGAAATAGCGAAGCACGACCGTGTCGGTGGTAGTACGCTCCAGTTTATATCCGCTCACGATTGCCTTATTTTTCCGTAACTTGCCATGTCGAAAGTCTTTCTCTACGCGGCACTGAAATGTTAGAGTTGTAAGTTGAAGTGTGATGCGACTTGCGTGTGGGGGGCGGGGCTCAGGCGGGCTCGGTGGCGCTGGCGTGCGTGGTGGAGGAGTTGCGCTCCAGCGAGTCCAGCAGCGCCTGCGCGGCCGCGGCGCTGACGCGGCGCCAGGGCTTGGCGCCGCGCACCGTGTACTGCGCCTCCTCGAAGCCCGTGTGGATGCCCAGGATGATGCTCAGCGCCGACGCGTCCTGCCCGTGGCAGCCCGAGTACCGGTACTGCGGCTTCTTGTCGAACTTGCACCCGCCCGACTGCGCACCTGACCGAGGGGGTTACGCCTTTTACGATAATTGCATAATGCTTCTGATTAAAGGATTTCTTGGTGTTAAGCACAAAACGGGTCTTGCAAGCCGTGTAATAGTATTGTGTAAATTAATAGCTGGCAGGGACAAATCTTGCAGTGGCGCTAGTTTGTAAATTTTCGTATTGTAAAGTATAGAATTATAGGTTTCTAGCGCAATAAAAGACGTTTGTCTTTTATTGCGCTAGAAACCTACAGCTAAGGCTTTACCTTATGTTGAAAGTAAACACAAGGCTGTATGTAGTTGAACGTTGGCTTTTAGGCATATCGTGTAAAAAATATATGGTTCGTGCAGTTGACTCGAATTCGAGTCGACTCTACCGAAAAAAGTATTTTGTAAAACCCTGAGAATTACTGAAATCGTATGATATACGATATTGTAAGTATGATAATTATATGAATATAATAGAGCCCTTTTCATTATGAAATACAAGGCAATTCATAGTTATATAAAAGTTTATAACTAAAAATAGTAAGTACTTCTGTTATTTCAGGTAAAATTATAACTATATTTATATAATATTTTCGCAAAAGGCAACTGCTCCCGCGGTTTTTTGTTAGCAAATTCCGATTTTTTTAGTGGATGCCTACGTCACAAAATAAAACTATACATAAACTTTTCAGTATTTTCTAGACTGCTATAGAGTTGGTGAAGTGTGTGTGCTATACGTTGATAGATAAGCCGGTCATCGGGCCTAACCAATTTACAAGAATAGATAAGATATTCTTAAGCAAACATAAAGTGTAAAAAATATCACATAAATAGTTTAAGGCGAGAGCTATTTGACACCAATCATATAATTTTGTAGGTTGTACGTCAAAGACGAGGACCCCGTTTTTTTCTAGTAAATAAAATAGGATAATTTTAGCCCTACGTTTGAATTGAATGGAGTTGAAATAACTACCAATACAAAATTTATACATATTCTTACAGAATTCATAAGAAGACTAGAATCTAGAAGAAGTGCTGGTTCATGGACAGATTCAGTTAAAAATTGTAGTTTGCTGCTCAGAAAAAGCAGAACAAGCTCAAATTTTTTTAGAAATAACTAAATATTTGTACAATTATACAATATTATAGTGAATAATTTTCCAAAAAGGAGGAGGGTCTCAATTCGGCTAAATATTTTGGTCTGTTACCTCAGAACTCGGTCATGTATAAACAAATTTAGAAAATTCTTTTTGTTTGAGAGGGTATACTTCTCTAGGTAGCCGTTATAAATGTAGTGAAGACCTGATCCAGAGTTCTAGAAATACACGGGGCTGTAAGTCGATTGTAGCAGTTTTACTGCGTTTAAATGTTGCCATGATGCAGTCGGACACTCACCGATGGGCATGATGCAGTCGGGCGTGAGCGCGCACTGTATCCAGCGCGTCATGAGCGCGGGCGCGGCGGGGCGCGGCGCCAGCAGCAGGCGGGCCACGTCCAGCTGCTGCACGAACAGGAAGTCGTCCAGGCTGGCCTGCAGGTAGCGGAACATGCGCGGGTGCGTCAGCGAGGTGACGGCGGCGCGCCGCGCCCACGCGCGCACGCCCACGCCGCCCACGCCCGCCCACAGCGCCGCCAGCGCGCCCGCCGACCCCGCCCACCGCGACTCCGCCGAGCAGTAGATCACGCCGCCCGTGCGGCTCAGCGCGTGCTGGAAACACGAACCTACTCTCACTCTCGTCATCATACTCAATCTATTCTTTCGATCATTTTGTAATAATGATGATTTATTTGATTGATGTGAAAGACATCTAAGGAGTAACAAATGTACACAATAGTCTTTTTACTGAAAGTCGAAAAAAACAGGAATTTTTCATTTTTTCGGTCGCAATTTTTGTGCGAGCGTAACGCTAGTAACAGCTTCAGTTGTTGTATAATATGTGTGTATAATATGCAACAATCTATACATATATAAAAATCAATCCCCATTTTCCTTGGTCACGACATCACGCGTGAATGGCGGGCCCGATTTCGCTAATTCTTTTTTGGTTGTGTGATTGTGGAAAATTACAAAAATTGTCAGGAGAAGGTTCCTATAAAAGAAAATGTTAAGAAAATTACGCGGAAAATTAGAAAATTTAAGAATACTTAACCACCATATAAAGTTCAATGCCGTTCTACTAATTTGAATTCAATATTCATAATTAAGACAGGACAACGTCTGTCGGGTCAGCTAGTATTTTATAATGTAGCGGTCAAGCAATAAGAAAAAATATAAAAAGTGAAAATTCAAAAAATAAAAATCCTGAATCGCGATATTCCAATTATTTATCTTATTTGCATTAATAGTAGATCGCAGGCTAAGTCAAACTACGTTCTAGGAAGGGCATTGGACTCCCTTCCGACACGAGAATTACACATATTTATGACATCTACACATACATTTTGTAAAACATTGGAAACATGTTACTTATAACCTTAGTATACTAATAGATCCTTTATGGAAAGCGTCGCGTCATTATCTCACGACACAATCATAAAGACTGTCGTAAAACCGTCTCATTTCAATTGAGAGCAAGCTCATTTTATAGGTTTACACTCTTTGAAGATGGCTTATTTAAGAAAACCATTAGATATTTATTTGTTTGCCAATTCTAGCGGAGATACGGAGTATAATACGGCTGTGTTTGTCTGTTACCCCAGCAAAAGAGCAAACTTTTTGCAATATTTTGTTTTAAACAAAAGTTTTGTTCCCCCGGCAATACTCCAGCCTCTTTCATAGAATAGATTGTCTGTATTATTGCCAGGCAGTTCGTAAAATGCGGACGACTGGCCACCGCATTTCTTTTTCCTGCTACAATAGCGTCAGAATTTGACAAGGTCGTGCTCTGAGTCTAAGGGAATAGTAGCCGCAACTTCTGCATGTTACATTACATCTTGATCTACCTAGTTTAAACGATGGTTATCCCTTTCCACCAGGAGGGCTATCTGCTTGTTTGCTATTATATACAACCAACCACTACCACTTGGCTTAAGAGCGAGAGGGTTGTCGGCAATTGTGGTACTGCATGGTTGATCTATTGAATGTCGAGTTATTTGAATGTGTTTAAAAATATAACGTAGCTAAATGAATGTATAATACAGATTATAAATGCGAAAGTTTGGATGTATGGATGGATGTTTGTTACTCAATCACGCCAAAACCACTGAACGGATTTGGATGAAATTTGGCACAC
>DWBA01000341.1:0-14101 GCA_018236825.1 Apodemia zela | reverse complement strand
AGTCGCCTTTTACGACATGCCTGGCAGAACGGCAGCTGGTCTATTCTTCAAAGGAGCCCGGACCAACACGGGGTAAAGAAAAGGTTATGAATATTAACCCTTAAATGATATCGTAAACTTCCTATTCGTAATTGATATCGCCGGAGACTAAACTTGGCTTTCAACAAGCCAGTGCTGCAACCTTATAAAATAATTATGTTAGTTGTGTTCAATAGCTATCACTTTATGGTAAAAGTGCTATAATACAAAAAAAAAATCTAAAATAAAACATTGTTGAAGTCCAAAAACATCGCGAGGAAAATAGTGAAAAACAAGGGCGTCGTGCGCGATTGAACTCCGCCCAAGCAATAAAACACTCCGGCGTTGTAATAACGAATAAGCACCGTACAGAGTAAACCACACGCTGCAAATAAACTTTGATAAGCGGGGGCGAGCAGGTAATAACGTATTCATAGAGAAATAAATGGAAAGTCGGCGGTTAGGACACGAACAATACACACGAACAGAGATGCGCTGTCACCGCTCTGGTATAGACCCTAACGTTGCCCCAAACACTGCCATGCTTAAAACCTACAAGCTCGCTTGTAAACCCATCATGAATACTGGATCTTGTTAAATTGACTTACAATATTTACACTAGAACTCAAACTTAGGTGCAGTGTATTACAAAATGTTTACCATATTCCGCTTCTTAACGCTTCTAACCTTGCGTCAGGCTTACATTAAACTTTTCATGTGATCAAACAAACTTCTTAAGTGCAATTCTATCAATATTATATAAATTGTTTCGTTCTAAAAGATAACAAGTTACTTGGTTAGTTAAAAGAACCGCCTAGGTGAATTTGTTAAAGGTGTTATTATATTTATTACCGGAAAGTTATAATATAATTGTATTTTAGTGAGTTTTGAGGCTGATTATATGAGTTCGATGAATTTAACATCAAAATAACGAGTATGATAACGAATAGAATTGATTTTCACCATGTTATTTTGGGAAGGAGATTTAAGTAATCAGTAATCTTGTACGTATGCGGCCTTACTCCATCATTCGGATTGAAATATACCATTACCATTTTAGATATTGAAATGCAATCAATAAAACTTTTCATTCAGAGGGTATGCTAAAATTATACTTGACCATTGACATAAATCTTCTTATTTAGAATGAAATATCCGGTTAGGCTATTTCTCCTAAATAAGTTTTGCAATTTTTCTAGAAAACATAACTAGCTGAGACTGAATGTGTGCCCGATTTGTCGATAGGTTGACCACTCGTCACTACATGGGACTTTATAACGTTGGCTAATAGTGGGTGCATAAGTTGAAACTATTTCTGGGGGTGAAGGTATTTAATTTAAAATATATTATACATTAACTAAGTTGGACTCCATGACAAATAAAAAAGTATTATTGAAAATAGACATGTTTAGTAAAACAGTAGGGCTCTAGGGTTTTGTCCCGTAACTACGTCACCAGCGCCAGCTGCTCCCACGGGACGCATTACACGGTTGCTTCGACGCAACGCACGCCCAATGATCGATGTCGAATGCTCGTAACAGGTGACCTTTTCAGAATTAACTGTATTCTGTATATAGAAATATTTTGGTACCAATGACTTTAATTTTAATTACATAATTTGTAAATTTATTTGCCACATTTATTGAGCAAGCTTAATAAATTTGGCTACTTATTAATTTAAGAAGTCCACTTAAATTTCTATTGAAGTAATAAGTTTTGAATATCGCTAACTTCGTATTAATTAATTTTAATATTATTATTTTTTGACTTTTCTGAAACTGCAATTTTAAGAGAATCTAAACTTGCCGCCCACTTGGTCGAGTAGTTAGTGACCTTGACTACGAAATCGATGGGGCTGACGTACAATTCTCGACAGGGATATATACATTTGTGTGATGAGCGTAGATGTTTGTATTTCTGGGTTAGGGTGTTTATAAATTATACATGAGTATTAATAAATGTATTTCTATGGATTAGTATCGTTGCTTAACTCTCATATTACAAACGAATAATTCGCTTTCTTTGGGGTTAGATTAATTCGTGTAATTTGTCTAGTATATTTATTTATTAATCAAGTTGTTTCGTTTTATTAATGATTTTAATTTTAACTGTTTATTATTAGAAGAGTACAATGTGAAACACAGATGCACAAACATGTTATATTAAGAAAATTAATAATTTCGTTAAAAGTTATCATAAAATTTGTCAATTCATAATATGATAAATAAAGGAGAATAATGATACATAGTTTGCCTAGAATCCAACGCATGTCGAGAAATGTTTATCGTTTTACTTTACGTTTTGATAAATTAGTAATTTACACATAATTTTTTAAATGTTTTGCCGAAAAACAAGGATTAAGATAACTTGAACTTGGAGAAGTGGTAATTTATAACATTCAATTTTTAACCATTCTTGTCGTAATATATTGGCAACATGGATTTAATACGTTTTTGTAGCTCTCATCATAAAATTGTGTTGATGAAAATAATAAACAAAGCAAAATATTTTACACCGCTTACAGATTAAATAGATGCCGCTTTTTTTTCTAAGAATATGCCAAAATAATTTATTATCCTTATACAGCCTTTCGTATTTTTAGTTTCGACTTTTTTAATAAACACGAATACTTTCTTTCTTTTTTCTTACATTTTCATACATAATACTTTGTGAAACATGTTGCTTCCTATATATCCGACATTAATCCGAAAGTGTTAATTTTATGGCAGAAAAAAAGCTCTTTGCTTGTTTAAAAAATAAGCAAATGTATATGAGTTTGAGGAGTTCATGACTTCTGTAGATTATTCGTTTTTAAAACGTAAGTACTTGCTATTAAAAAGTGTCCGTTGAATTATAAGCCTATTTTAGATTAAATTAAATTGATAATTTTGGTTCACCAAATATTCTTGAAGAACTTTTAGGCCAATTTCATCTATATTTTTTATATACCCAATCGAGTTTGTTTGTACGTTATATTTGAAAACAAATCAGATTGAAAACGGCTGTCTTGTTAAAAGTATCGATATACCGCAAGCGTCTATAAATACCAATTATCCTTTGTTCAGTATTGTAACTAGTTATACCTTGAAAATAATAGAAAATAATTAGAAATTAAAGCTTTTGCAGTAATTTTATTTATCCATGTGATTTCTTTCCCACGGTAACGTATAGTAGGATATTAGTTAATTCCCACGACGATGGTATACGTATCATTAAGTAAACCATGCAAATTATAAAACTATTTCCATCGACAAATAATTACGTGCTACGATATACTGTAATTACATATTAAAGTAGTAGACTTAATAAAAAAATATTAGTAATTAAATTAGTAACAGATTATTTAAAGAAGGGTTACATATAGTAATAGCACATAAAATATTCAATTTAATAAACACATCTAAAAAAAACACATGTTATGATATTACACAAAAATAGAGCAATGTATACATAGATCTCTAATGCTGTGTGTATAGGCACCGGTCAATCAACGAACCGTTATTCGTAGGAGTAACCTTTAGCAACCAATTTTATAATAACGAGGCGTTACACAAGTTGTTTTGACATTTGGTTATTTGACATTTATAGGAACAGTTTTAGCTTACGCCTTGTTACTACTCGTAACTAAAACGAATCGTTTTACTGATATAAGAACCAGGCATAAGTGTCTACTGACATGAGCACAAAACAAAATAATAATTCTGTAGTTATGAGTATTTTAATTTCATTTTATTTCACACGTTTATTACTTTGAAAGAGATAAATTATAAATATAAAAAAATCAAAATCAAAAAATCGCCACTGTGGTTTAGTGGTCCGGTTTCGGAGTTGATCACACGAGGCCCCGGGTTCGATTCCTGGATCGGGCAATTAAATTTTTTTTTTTTCAGTTTTCTGATAAAATCAACGTAGCCCGGGATTGGAAAAGTGCCCGGTTGGCGATAGGCTAGCCACCTATCACATAGTGGGACTTAGTATCTTCGGCTAATCGTGGGTGCACTGGTTGTGCCTCTGCCTACCCCTTCGGAGAAGCGGGCGTAAAGATACTTTTTTTTACTTTATTTTTATTTATATATTTATAGGTATTTTAAATATTAACATTTTATCTCATTTATTTGATACTATCTACACCCTACAGCCTGCGCTACATTGTAAAAGTTTTTCGTGAATCCAACGGGAAAAACTTATTTTTCCGGGATAAAACGTATTTTTTTATGTTATTCCTTGTCATCATATACCTGTGTGCCAAATTAAATCCAAATCGGTCGAGGCATTTTTGCGGGATTAAGTAACAAGCATCCTAACATCCACACATCCAAACAAATAAACTGTCACATCTACTATCTTCTTCTTCTTATAACTATATAAATATCAATTGTTCGTTTGTCTCGCTAAAACTCGAGAACGGCTGGACCAATTTGGCTAATTTTGGTTTTAAAATGTTTGTGGAAGTCCAGGAAATGTAAAAGGTGAGAAAAAAATAGCAATAATGGCAAAACAATGTGTAGAGATGTGATAGAGATGTGGTAGAGATGTGATGCCGCTTGAATAAGTACCCACTACCTTGCTTTCCAAACTGGGGCACGACAGCGATAAACACCGACGCTATTACAGCAGGAAAAGGTTAGGCGGTGTTGTCAAACCCGGGGGCGACGCTACAGAACTTTACCATCTAGTAATATGATATCTAATAATAAAAATTTTTAATTCTCTTGGTCAGGATTTGAATCTAATGAAAAACAAAAACGTTAAAGCCTCAGCATCTGTTACAATAACTTTTTTTTTCTAATATTCACCCTTTTCAACTCACTTCTATTTTAGTTGTTAAAAAATTATCAATGTATTATACTCAGAAAACTGCTAAAAAGTATAGATATAGATTTCTCAGTATAAATATTTTATTCATTACTAAGTAAAATATTTAATGTAGGTAGTTTCATATTTAAATAGAACCATATAGAAACATAGTTTCATAAATATGATTGTATTTTTTAATCCGAGGCCGGTAGCTGGCACTGGCCGGGTGTATTCCCCGAAGTAAAGTTAGCGCAAAACGAATTTGGCCAGGTGATCAACTTGATTCCCACAAGGATCATTAGACGGAACTGATTCTGTATTAATTTTTTTTAAAAAACTTGGAATTCTGCTCTTATTTTAAAAATAACACCTATGTTTTTCTTATAATATTTGTTGAGATAAAATTGTATTATAAGTAACCATTTAAAATAATAAATTAAGCTGATGGTCAACAGAACACTGAACTTATAATGGAAGAATAATTACATTTTTTTATTACATATTTTATATTATTTGCTTTAGCGTTTACCGTATTTATATAATAAATATTTTCGGATAGCTAACAAGCAGAAGGTTTACTTTATGGAAAGTTAAATGGGCAAGATAGAAGTTAGTGGTGCTTTGCCATCTATATGTTGGAGTTTTTTTAAGTCGTAGCAAACAAGCAGATGTCTTTCCCTACTTTACACTATTATAAATATTTTTAAAAATCGTTTCTTCTTAGTTAATACTATAACAAAATATTACAGACTAAATAATCGGGGTAGACGCATTTCGCCAGGTACGAGTATAATAAAGGAGCTAGATATAAAAATAAAAAATACATAGGCATTATTAATTTTCTTTCTGATTCTGGCAATATGTGTAACTCAATTTTAGAAAAAAAATTAGATGCGCCCTTTACTTAAACGCAATACCTATTATACCTATTGTAAACTGTAGCACCTATTATAAAATGTAAGTCAAACAAACAAATAATAATTTTGTATAAATTAAGAGCTGTGGACTTTGTTAAAACATAAATAAATAAAATGGGATATTTCGTTATTAGTTAAAAAAATAAAGAACAAGTAAAATAAATTGTTAAATAAAATAGCGCAGTATGTCTCTCACTGTCGAGATAATAAACATGAAAATAGAAAATAAAACACCTATTGTGAAGTACAAAGTAGTTTTCCATTTTTATAAAACTGAGTTCATTAATTTTATTTTTGTAATGCTGTACACGTCGCTCCAGCGACAGAAGTCAAAAGTGTATAAAGTTTTGCAAAACTAAGGCACTTTACCTACTTTATGTTTAATCTAAACTTTTATTTAGTGTCCAGTTGTACATTTCGCTTTGTTTATGGCAAAGTTATGATCCTACATGTAAGCTAAAGTGGACGGTTGTTTATAATTTAAGCGTCTGATGTTAGTGAAATTTAATGACGTAATGCTACAGTCCCTCAATGCTAGTGAAAAGCTAAGTTTGGAACAGCGAGTTGAATCACGTAATCTCAAGTGCTCCCTAACAAGTGTAGCCCTAATAAGAACATTTATGAACACACAGTAGCGTGACCAGTATAATTCAGCTTTTAATACTCGGCCAATATGTGGTGTCCCCAGGTGGTATATTCAACAACTTTGTTAATTCCACTTTTGTTAAAATATTATTCATTACTCAGATGACTGAGTGAAATTGGAGACATTTTGTGTACCTTAAATTTTACGACAGTTTTGTGTATGTTTGAATAAAAGTTTTTATGTATTTCATCAAGCACTTTATTTTATAATTCCAATTTAACATTAATGCTGTGAAAGTTATGTTTCAATATTAGTATCATCACGCTGGTTCTCTTGCAGGGTATGTAGAGTAAGCCTTATATAGACTTTCTGGTTTGTTGGTTGTTGAGATGATTGGTGATCCCCCTCGCCTCATTTTTCTTACGATAATAGGTTTCTTACGAGGCACGGGGCTAAAACAGAGTTTCTAGCTTCGAGATAGATCACGAAAAAACCTCAATAATACTTTTGCCCGAAATGGCAATGTCCGTATTGGAACTTCATAATCTGGTTCAAATACACTAAGTGCTAGATTACAAAATAAATAATGTGTCGTAAATACGAGTAATATGTCAATTGTTCAAATGTCAATTTTGTTTAAAAATATTTTAAAAGAACAAAAATTTTGACACTTGCTGGGATTCAACCAGCAACCTCCGTCTTAATTGCATAAACTAGTTAAATGTATTGAATGTATATATAGATAAACTCAAAACAACTCAAATTGATGATGACCGATTTCAAACAATAGTTCCAGAATCGCAATCACAAGATAGGCAGCTTCTAGCCTTAAAAAGCATCTAATTTAGCCAACGGAGGCAACGAACGCTTACGCAAAGAATTGCACGTTACTGGCCTGAAATAGTGATATGATAAATTTAATTGCAAAAAAACTATAAAATAAATAACAACGTATTTTTACTTCTTATTTACTGCTATAACGTAGGTATACCATTGCTAATATGACTACGTTATTGCAATAAGTATGTCAGTCAATACAATTTTTAACTTACTTTGTTCTCTACACAATCTTTTAGAAAAAGACAAGGTTTTTTTCACGAAATGTATGTTAAGCATTATTGAACAATATTTTGTACTTAATATAGTAAATAAAGCGGAATCCAATCACTAAACTCTATATTAAATGATATTTAAATATCAAGCACAAATGAAAAATAAAAGATTCGCTATTCATAGACGGTTGTGTGGACTTATGCAGAATATGTCTTAGAAATTTTATGTAGTATTGTTTATCACGTTAAGTCAGAACCTTAACGTCAACGATCAATAGCTTAATGGCCGAGGGGCAGCGGTAAATAAAACGTAGTGACTGTTAGGTATATACTCTTTGGCGGTAATTAATGTATTATTTTAAGAAATGGTTGCATACAAGTTTCTTTTGATAAAAATAAACATTTACAAGTTAAAATCACTAGGTTTTGTATTTTCCTCGTTTACTTGTAGCATATATCAATAAAGGCACTCTTGTAACAATTAGTACTAATGACGGCAAATCTCTACTAAGCAGACCGTTCTATTATTATTTTATTTAAGGGGAGTCCCAGTGCGTCCCGAGAGATACCTGTAGCATTAATTTGCGACGTAGACGCGTTTAAGTGATCCTTTAAACCTTAATTTTTCTCCTTTGTCGTTTACGCGATTTACTACGATCCTAAAAGGTTAGATATTAAGATATTATCTTGCTTTCTACCACTTTCTTAATGATTATTATTTCCTGCCTTTTCAGGGTAAGCTTTTCGGATGGTCTCTTTAAACTTAATTGGATTTGTAAGCGTGCTTGGTTTACTAAATAATATTTTTGAATAGCATAGTAGTAGTAAATAAATTTACAATAAACAAATATTTTAAAATATTCCGTTCGAGAAAAGATACAAACAAATCAAAAACTTTTTGTGGATGATAATGAAACAAGTAATTATTATAAAAACAAAAACTCAACTGCGACCCGATCCGGAAAAATATAAACCCTCCTACTAATGCAGTCAGGTAAATATTATAAGTACATAACCTATGTCAGTCTTACAATTAGATAAATCTAATGACACTTCTCAAGGATTTATGCCATCAGGCCATTTAGCTTACAGAGCATCCTAAAGAAATATACATACTCTCGAAAAACATAACCCTACATCTAGCGCAGTCAGGAAAAAATATCAGACACTATTAAAAGCTTTATTTGCGTAAATTTTTTCACCACATTACGTAATATTAAAGTAGGTAGTTGCTTCGTTGAAAAAATAATTATATTCATCGATTATACTGTATGCAGGTTCGTAGCGAAGCATACAATTGGTGAATTATGAGCGTTAACATTCGGTACCACAATTCATCAAAGCTAGCATGCGATATCGCTATTCGTGAACGTACCAAGCATTTATCAGTAGAACTAATATCTGAACAATCGTTAGGTTTGATCGCGTGTACATTGCTCTGTTTATTTGAGCGCCCATCTACGCGGACGCGTGCGGACGTTAGTGACGCATTGATTTGTAAACACGGCTAGCTCGTACTTAGGTACTATCGTATCGATGCTGTTTGTCACTTCAACCCCTGGGGTGTGCTGTACATATTAATTATATTGATCATAACAATGTTATGTGCATTTAACATGTCGGCAATAACGGTGTTTTTTACCCGACTACGCTAGATGGAGGATTATATTTTTGAGTATATGTACATAATATGTATAAGTATATTTATATATTTCTTTGTCATACTTTGTAGTCTAAAGGGCTTGTTGCATTTAAGTTGGAGAATTGTTATAAGATTCTACTGTGAGAGTGATTTAGGTTAAATATTTTTATTGAGCTACGCTAGAATGAGAGTTAGGCTTCGACCAATATAAAATAAACTTATTTTATATTGGTCGAAGGAGTCAGATATGTTTTTAGGAAGGGCCGCAGTTGGGTTTATTATATTTATAGCAATTATTTGTTTTTAATTTATAATTGTATAATAAACAAGCAGATGATTCTCGTGATGAAAAGAGATAACCATCGCCTATAGATGCCTTTCAGCTGGGCATTATGTAAAATACGAACGAAAATATATATGTCACTATCATCGTGACTATTAGGTGGAAGATCGTAACTCAGGCGATTAGTACTTTTTTACTGCTAAGCATTTTTCTAAAGGCGAGAGTAGGCTGACAAGCGTCGCTAATGTAGTGACTACTTTCTAGCGGGTAGAGTTCTGTACCGTCTCGACCGAGTTTAATACCTAGTCCTAACGTAATAGCGTCAGTTTGGAGGTAGTCGGTAAAATTATTCACATTGCACTCTTACCTCACTACACGGATAGCAAAGCCTCTTTAACATATTCGATGTCTATACAATAGACACCAACCATCGCTTATAGGCTTATAGGTGGTGGTTACCTCTTTTCATCTGGAGAATCATCAGCCCACCAATTTTCGAAAGAAAACGTCAATCGAGTCGAAACGCTTAGGGCTTATACACATAAACACGTTACAACGTCGCATCGTGCTACGACGTGGCATGTGTGAGATCCCGACTCGAAGAAGAACGCGTCGACTCGATTAATGTTTTGTTGTTGTTCTGTTAAATTAAATAAATAAATAAAAATGTTGTAAACTATAGCTTAAACTGTTGTTGAGAAAACAATAAACGCATACAATCGAATTCATGCGGTACTTTGGTTCCGTGAAGTTTACGGCATTTAACATAAAACAAATCATTGTTTTAGTGAAGGCAAACTAAAATTATTACTAAACTTCGTTTACCATCGTCCCAATCCGGTGAATGTTCTCCCTAAAGTTTATTCATCTTTGTTTCCTACTTAGTATGGTAAGAAAACTATGCGCTTAATGATTACGATCACTCATTCTGCCAAATTAGAACAGTTACTTGTTTCAAGGAATTTCCGAACAATGCGATTGTTTTCTCGCTTTGGTTACTTCAGTGGTTACTTTGGAAGTTCGGATACAGTCAGCTTGTAATGATCAGCTTCGTGTACATCAAATGCCATTGTTAACTATTCCGCCTATAATGTTGCTTAGGCAATCATTGCCTCTCTTGTGTTATGTTAATCTAATTGTTTGATCATAATTTAAAGTAAAATGTAAAAAGTTCAAGACATTTTAATGTAAAATTTAAAAATAACTGCTTTTCACGAACTGTAAAGTGTTTTTTCAAGGTTTTCTAACTGTAAAACTAAATACTTATCAAAATTTCATGTATAAACGATCAGGCTATAAACAGCAGACCATCATGACATATTTTAATGTATTATTGTTTATATACATATTATGTAATTGATGTAAAATCTATTTAATATTAATCGTTTACATAAATTTGCAAAAAAAATTGCAATTCGAATTTTTAAAATCAAAACCTTATTAAAGTGAGATGGTTCTTAGATCTGACTTCCTGAAGCAATCAGCCGACACCCCAACTCTATGATCACTTGATGACAAACATACCTTACGTGCCTACTGTAAAGATATTTTGGTGTAATTAGACGTAGTTACATTATTTATTACAGTTTCTTCAAAATGTATTCATTACTTCTTAGTAATATTTATAATGTGCAGGCAGAACGGTAGTATCAGCTTTTATTTTAAATAAACGAAAAAACACTGCCGCAATTACTAATTAAATCTTTTAATAATGCTGGCATCATAATTGGTCTTACGGTCGTAACATAAAGTGCAAAAATTAAGAGTAACATTTACATTACGCTTGTGCTTTAATTAAATACGTGGATTTTGTATCTCTAATTGGCAGCCGTTTTTGCTAACATCCTATTAAACATATTTTTTATCTTCACTGCTGGCTGTCTCATTGTTAGAAATAAACATTTTTAACGTACAAACAACCCTTAATATTAATTCTCTTGATTGCGAGTTTATTTCCAGTGTGCGCATGTGTTCTTCTTTGAAAAATAGACCATATGCAATTCTGCAATGCAATTTACAAAAAGCGAACAATTGTCCAAATGTGTCTATTACCATCGTGTCTACAAGGTGGTAGAGTTTCGCAATGGTAACATGGCGTTACCCTATTCCTGCCTTAGTAGCTTTTGTCACTGTCGTGTTCTGGCTTAAAGCTACAGGGATAGCACTGCACCATTAACATCATTAATGTGTGGAGGCGGTGGTTACTTATTTTATCAGAGAAGCGCATACAAAAAAGAGATTGCGGTACTAGAATTTATTAATTCGACTCTAAAATATAAAGCCATAATAACTTAATTTCAAGCTTACTTAGATGCTAATAAAAAATCTGTAAGGCCTCAGTTGTAAACCTCCATGGGTGGTGGTGATTACTTATCGTATCTGGAATGGTTTCTGGACATCAACTTTTTCATTTACAAATAAGTAGTCATTAATATATTTTCTTTAATCGTGCCAGACCACTATCAGTAAACGAAATGTACACTTCAGGTGAGATTGGGGTTTAAGCCAAAATGTGATGACAGTGTGATCACGTCTGTTTTGTTCACTTATAAACAAAAATTAAATTCACAAACTTCTAATATGCATACTTTTAGATAATTAATTAGACTCTAAAATAATATATGTTTAAAAATAAATACTTACATATCTGAATGACGCCATTAATCATATACTAAAAAGATATTTTGCTCGTCGCCTATTATTAAAGTAAAACATTGTAAGTAAGTTAAACATGACACGCTTGAAAGTCACTAAAAAGAAAAATATACTTTTAAACTTTGGATGTTTTTCTTTACCTTGTTTTATAGTACGGGGGTAGCTCTAAACTTTGTTCATTGTTTAAAATCTTGTTATGCTATGTAACAGCGTCTGAATCAACAGGTCGCGTTACGCTATGCTAAGAAATAGCTACCTAAGCTCAGAAAATCTGAGTTGATATTACTAGAATATCACACATTGTATTCTTTTTAATACATATTATTACTTTGCATATAAATGATAGAACAAGATTTAATTATTGCGATATGGATTGATTTAATAAAAATAGTTTTAATAATGTAACTTTTGTATCGCAACTATATTTCCAAAAAATCATCATGAAAGTACTTATATTGGAACTAATAAGTAGTATTTTTTTTCCTTTTATTATATTATAGGATAGAAATAAGTAGATACTGTTGGAAAGAGATAATCGTAGATAGGTATTAAAGATGTTCATTATGCGTTGCTATTCGCCTATAGACACTTGGGATGATAATGATGCGTTGTTATTCGTATGGTAGGGTTGGAATGCTAAATACATGAGGTTACCGGCTTACCGGAATTTGTTAACGACAAGTACCAACGCTATTGCCGCAGGAATAGGTAGGGTGGTCGTACCAATCCGTCCAAGACGTTGCAGAACTCTACCACCTAGTTAGCAATTGCGACACGTATTAGCCTTCTGTTAGATGTTATTGACGCTGTTTAAGAGATGCCTAACTGTAACAAAATTGATCTATTCTTTGAAAGGGGCCAGGATCCACACAAGGAAAGTTCAAAGTTCATAGTAATGTTTAAGATAAAGGCAGTGTCGCTTGGAAGGTTTTGTAAGAAATAGGACTAAAACTTATATCTATCCTCGTAGTTGCTGTTGGATTCGCAGTTGATTTCAAACATTCTGATCTTAACCATTAAGCTTTTTTCCATTAGAAGCGCCCTTCTGATTTTTTATTGATTTATTAATAGTTTTGTAACTCAAAAAGAATACGGAACCCTGATAGTATCATGTGTGTCTGTCGTCTGTCTTTCCGTTTGTCGCAACCAATTTGCAAATAATTTAACTCGCATTGGTCCAGTTTTTTCCGTATTGACCAGAAAAAATAAAGTCAGAAATCTAGAAAAATTATAGCCAAGAATAAACAAGCAGCAGTTTTCCAAGTAATTCACAGTTCCAAGTATTACATTAATTAGCACTATAAGTATTTCTTCGTTTAGTTCATTATTTAAGTCCACTGTGAAGTTAGAGGAATCTCAATAAAAACGAATCAAATAAGGAGTCTCTTCGGGAAGTGGCATAAAGAGAAAGTTTTAATTTGTTTAAATAATTCCGCGGATAAACTTTTCTGAGTTGGTCTCGTGTTTCGTGCTAGCATTACATTGCCCGCGGCGTCCTAATGGGACAAACCACCTGGTCTTAAAGGTGACATAACAATTAACTCGAAGAAGAAAATATTAGTTGAGCTAATAGAGCCACTCAGATACACTCCGCCCTCTGCCCTCAATAAATAACACCCCTTCTCGAGAACAGACTCTGTACAATTTTGTCGTATTTACGTAATGATTCTCTAAGGAGAGAACTCTCGGAATAAGATAGCAGTATTTTTCCTTGTGTTTCTATAGGCGAATTGATTACGAACCGTTGGTGGCATAGAAATAGGTTAGTTTTACTTCGTAGTAATAAATAATAGGATGTTATCAGTTATATTTATACAATTTTTAACTTTTGAAATGTAGATCTATATACTAATGATACTGCTTTGAAATAGTAAGTACAACACCACATAAGCTAAAAGTATTACTATAATTTCTCTAATAAATTGGAGGATAATTAAAAAATTTAAAATGGGGAACATAGATGTAAATGGTGTGATGCTATTCGTGTGGTGAATTTTCCATATATAAATTTACCAGCTACTTTTAAATTAAAACTTGAACACGGCAGAAACAAGCACTGACGTTATTCCGGTAGTATTAGTTTTTTTTTTATATCATAAGATAGCAAACAGGCAGATGGGTCTCCTGATGGAAAGAGTCAACCATCGCTTA